>JASKGM010039272.1:0-59954 GCA_034509205.1 Ceratonia siliqua
TTGTGAATAACCCGGAACATGAACAAATGGTTGCACTCCTTAAGGAATTCATAGATGTCTTTGCATGGTCTTACCAATATATGCTGGGTCTTAGCCCCCAAATAGCAACACACAAAATCCTTTTAAACCTTAACTACACACCTACAAGGCAAAAGTTAAGGAGAATGAGGCCAGAGCTATCCTTAAAAATTAAGGAAGAAGTAGTAAAATAGTTAGAAGCCGATTTTCTTGAAGTAAGTCAATACCTGGAGTCGGTGGCAAATATAGTACCTGTCCCCAAGAAGGATGGGAAGGTGAGGATGTGTGTTGACTATAGGAAGTTGAATGAGGCGAGCCTTAAAGACAACTTTCCTTTGCCTCACATTGATGTGTTGGTAGATAACATAACTGTTAACCTTAGATACTCGTTCATGGACAGATATTCAGGGTATAATCAGATTCGCATGGATGAGGCAGACAAAGAGAAAATGACTTTTGTCACCCAATGGGGAATATACTACTATAGAGTAATGCCATTTGGATTAAAAAATGCGAGAGCTACTTATCAAAGGGCATGGTGGCTTTATTCCATGATCTGATACACAAAGAAATAGAAGTGTATGTAGACGACATTGTAGCCAAATCCATGGGCGAAGAAAGTCACGTGGTAGTACTAAGAAAGTTGTTCGAACGATTGAGAAAATACAAGTTTCGTCTAAACCCCAATAAATGCACATTTGGGGCTTCATCGGGGAAATTGCTAGGTTTCATTGTGAGCCAATAAGGAATTCAAATTGACCCTGATAAAATTAAGGCCATTCAAGATATGCCTTTACCTCGAACCGAGAAAGATGTTAGAAGCTTCCTTTGAAGACTCAATTATATATCCAGGTTCATTACCAATTTGACTCGTACTTGTGAACTAATGTTCAAACTATTGAGAAAGCATAACCCTTGAAAATGGAATGAGGAATATCAAGAAGCTTTCGATAAAGTGAAATCATACCTACAAAATCCACCAGTTCTAATGCCGCCCACTCTTGGTAGACCCTTGCTATTGTATCTCTCTATTCTCCCTGCATCAATGGGAGCAATGCTTGCTCAATACAAAGAAAACAGCAGAAAAAAAGGCAATTTACGACTTGAGTAAGAAGTTTAATGAGTATGAACGTCGGTATATTTCAATTAAAAGGACATGTTGTGCTCTCGTTTGGACTGCTAAGAGGCTTCATCAGTATATGGCCTACTATATTGTCTTGTTGGTTTCCGTAACTGATCCATTGATGTATGTATTTGAAAGACCTCACTTATCGGGAAGAGTTAGTAAATGATAAACCATACTGTTAGGATATGATATCAAGTATATTACAGCCAAGGTGATAAAAGGAAGTGTCATTGCAGATCATTTGCCAGATAACCTAGTAAATGAATATCATTTGGTGGATTCTGAATTCCCAGACGAGGATATTTTAAATGCTGAAGAGTCAGAGGAGGAGGGAAATTGGAAAATGTACTTCGATTGAGGGACAAATATACATGGAAATGGCCTTGGAGCTGTTATCATTTCTCCAGAAGGAAATCAGTTCCCAATCGCCATAAAACTGGATTTTGACTGTACAAACAATATCGCTGAATACGAAACTTACGTTAATGGGCTGTAAGAAGCTTTAGCCATGAACATAAAGAAGCTAGAGGTATTTGGTGATTATGCTCTTATTATTTACCAAGTTAAGGGAGAATGACAAACACGGGATGCAAAATTGGTACCGTATCAAAAATATTTATCATAATTGATCAAAGAATTTGAAGAAATCTCCTTTACACATATAACCAGAGATAAGATTCAATTTACTGATGCACTGGCAATGTTAGTCGTTATGCTCAAGTTGGACCAAGGAAGTAAAGTTCTACCCATTAATATTAGGTCCAGCAACAATCCAGCGTATTGCCTTAATATCGAACAAAGTGAGGAACAACCCTGGTACACAGACATCAAATATTATATTCAGGCTCAGCAATATCCTGAGGGTATAAATGAGAATGATAAGAAAACTATCAGGCGGTTGGCTGCCAATTTCTTTCTGAGTGAAGAAGTACTATATAAAAGAGGGCACAACGGAATGTTACTTCGTTGTGTGGATGACAGAGAAGCACAAACGATCATGGCAGAAATACATGAAGGTACTTGTGCGACTCATGCTAATGGACACATGATGGCCCATCAAATTCTAAGGTGTGGTTACTATTGAACCACCATGGAGAAAGATTGCATCAATTACTGTCGAAAATGTCATAAGTGTCAAGTTTACGCCAATCGGATTAATGCTCCCCCGTTTTCGTTACATAATTTGATGGCCCCGTGGCATTCTTTATATGGGGTTTAGATGTAATCGGGCCCATCAATCCTAAGGCATCCAACAGTCATTGCTTCATTTTAGTGGCTATCGACTACTTCACTAAATGGGTTGAGGCGGCATTATATGTCACGATCACTCAGAAGATATTTATGAAATTCATCAAGCTCAATATCATATGTCGGTTTGGAGTGCCAGAAAGAATAATCACTGACAATGCACATAAGCTGAATAGCTCTGAAGTCAAAAAGCTGTGTAAACAATTCAAAATCAAACACCATAATTCAGTGCCATATAGACCACAAATGAATGGGGCAATAGAAGCACCCAATAAGAACCTCAAGAAAATATTAGGGAAAATGGTGATCAACTATAAGGATTGGCATGAAAAGTTGCCATACGCACTTTACGCATGCCGTACTTACATGAGATCATCAATTGGGGCAACGCCATATTCATTGGTATACGGGATGGAAGCAATGACTCCCATTGAAGTAAAAATCCCTTCTCTAAGAGTACTTATGGAAGTACAGCTTGAAGAAGCCAAATGGGCTGAAGCTCGATATGAGCAGTTGAATCTAATTGAGGAGAAGCGATTATTTGCCATATGCCATGGTCAATTATACCAAAAGAGGATGGCTCGAGTTTTCAATAAAAAAGTACGACCACGAGAATTCCAAACTGGACATTTAGTACTTTGGAAAATTCTCCCTAATCAGGAGGATGCCAGAGGAAAGTGGGCTCCTGCATATAAGGGACCGTATATCATCAAACAAGCTTTTTTAGGAGGAGCCTTGATTCTCACTGACAAGGACGGGTAGGAATTGGCTAAGCCAATCAATTATGAGGCAGTTAAACATTATTATGCCTGAAAGAATTAAAAAAAGTGTCGCTAGGTTGAAAACCTAAGAAAACAGCCTAAGCAAAAGTTAGGCCAAAAAATAATAATAATAAATCAATCAATCAAAAATCAAAAAATCAAAAAAGCCGCTAGGTTGAAAACCTGAAAAGGCAGCCTAGGCAAAAGTTAGGCACAAAAATAAAAAGAAAGAGAAAAAACACCCCTAAGTCGAAAACCCGAAAGGGCGGCTTAAGTGGTAGAGGTGATGCCTAAATCAACGAGAACCCACAAGTTAAAACTGGGGCAATTTTGAAGAGTGTTCATTGGCATCGGCACCACTTCCCTCAAGGAAATCGAAAATACATATCAGTTTCGATTTGAGAATCGAGAGTTTTGGACATTGAGGAATCTAGTTGAGATAAAATTTCCTTTGTTTTTGTTTTCTCATCGATGTAAAGCTTTAGAAGATTTAATACTTACAATTATAGCCTGTTTAAATGTTTTCTTTCTATTGATTGGACGTTCGGTTATCAATGATAGAAGAATTTGTATTCAGGACACTTTTGGCTGACGAGCTTTATGTAAATAAAAGAAGTTCTACTCATTTAATTGACTTCTATCTTAATTATATTTTTCTTTGGATAATATTTGAATTTAAACACTTAAACTGCATATTACTCTAGAGTACTTAGGTGTGATTGGTTTTGCCCCACAAAAATAGTGCAGACTCTTTTGATCAGTTTGGTTTGACTTCAAAACCTTATCCAAATGAACAAATTCTAAGTATGAAATAATAAAGCTAGGCATCGAGAATAAATACTTCTGACTAGTTTGACACAATTTCATAAAAGCATAAGAGAGTGGCAGAAAGGGAACGCGCTTGGCAGGCTTTTCTTGGAATTACAGTGTATGTTTTGGAAAATTTATTTCAAGGATATGACTCCATCCTATACTATCTTTATTGCATTAGCATCATACTTGTTAGGCATTTTTTGGACTTAAGTATGGCACAGGCAGCTTATGTTTGTACCTTGCCATTATTCTTGAATGATACTTAATTTCTTTATTACCGGGTTTAAGACTAGAATTTCCTTTCAATTTACTATGTACGTGGATTCTTCCGTAACCAAATCATTCCAATTTAGTGTGTATGTTGATCCTTCCATACCAATTTCTTTCAATTTATTGTGTACATCGATCCTTTTGTACTAATTCATTTCAATTTATTGTGTACATTGATTCTTCTGTACCTATTCCTATCAATTTATTGCGTACATTGATCTTTTTGTACCAATTCATTTTAGTTTATTCTGTACATTGATCCTTCTGTACCAATTCCTTTCAATTTACTAGGTACATTGATCCCTCTATATAATTTCTTTCAATTTATTGTGTACATTGATCCCTCTGTACAATTTCTTCCAATTTACTGTGTATATCGATCCCTCTATACAATTTCTTCCAATTTATTGCTTACATTGATTCCTCTGTACCAATTCATTTCAATTTATTATGTACGTTGATCCTTTCATACTAATTCATTCCAATTTTCTATGTACGGGGATTCTCCCATGCCAGTTTCATTTCAACTTATTATATACATTGATTCTGCTGTACCAATTCCTGTTAATTTATTGCATACATTGATTCCTCTGTACCAATTTATTTCAATTTATTATGTACGTTGATCCTTCCATACCATTTCATTCCAATCTTCTGTGTACGTGGATTCTTACGTACCAATTTCCTGTCAATTTATTACGCACGTTGATTCTTCCGTACCAGTTTCATTTCAATTTATTGTGTACATCGATTCTTCTGTATCAATTCCTTTCAGTTTATTATGTACATTGATCCTTCTATACTAATACCTTTCAATTTATTGTGTACATTGATCCTTTTGTACCAATTCCTTTCAATTTATTGTGTACATCGATCCCTTTGTACAATTTCTTCCAATTTATTGTGTACGTCGATCCGTCTGTACAATTCTTCCAATTTATTGTGTACATCGATTCTTCTGTACTAATTCCTTTCAATTTATTGTGTACATTGATCCTTCTGTACCAATTCCTTTCAATTTACTGTGTACATCGATCCCTCTGTACAATTTCTTCCAATTTACTGTGTCCTCTGTACAATTCTTCCAATTTATTGTGTACATCGATTCTTCTGTACCTATTTCTTTCAATCTATTATGTACATCGATCCCTCTGTACAATTTCTTCCAAATTATTGTGTACATTGATTCTTCTGTACCAATTCCTTTCAGTTTATTGTGTACGTTGATCTTTCTGTACCAATTTCTTTCAATTTTGCATACATCGATTCTTTTGTTTCAATTCCTTTCAATTTATCATGTACATCGATTCCTCGGTATAATCTCTACCAATTTACTGCGTACATTGATCAATCTATACCGGTTTGATCTATTTTATTGCGCACGACAATTTGTAGTTTGTCTGGTAAAATAGAGAAATTTCGTGTTAAATTCCCATTAGTGATTTATAGTCCCTCAGGACTTCGAGCGAGGAACTCTTTGCCAGTTCAGCGAGTTACTGGAGAAAATCTGTGTTTGGTCTTTACTTGCTCATTCTAAAAAAAAGCTGAAGGATCGCTGATAATTTATTTTTCTCTTAAGAAACAAGTAAAGAGGGGCAACTATAAACACCTAATTTTGTCCAAGCGTTTCTTAAAATTAACAATAAACAAAATAATAATAATAATAATAAACAAAAAAAGACAAAAAGATATATGGAAATAATCAAAAATAAATAATAAAAGTAGTAAAATAAAAAAGGGAGATAAAAAGAAATATCATAAAAAAATTAAATTAACTAATTAAAAAAAAACAAAAAAAGAAGTATACAATAAAATAAAATAAAAAATAGGTCCAGCCAGTATACTCAGCCCACCAGCAGCAGTTTAGCCCAACCCACGCTCAACCCGGATCCACCCAACACGCCTGACCTGGACCGATGCCTTGACCCGGAATTCCCCAAACCCTAAATCCCCTAATTCCCCTCTATCTCTGCGCGTCCCAACCACCCTTGCCAACTCGCCTCCCCCACGTCTCTTCCTCTATCTCCTCCCCGCGAATCTCTCCCATCCTCTTCCCCAAACCACCACTCATCGCTCAATCTTCAGCCAATTTCGCCCTTTACCATCAAAGGAAAAACCCTATTTGATTTCTTTCCATTTTCCTTCTCGTCTTTAACATTGATTTGGGAATCATTCTTGCTATAAAAGGCGCCGAGGAATACCGTCAATGGACACCAAGAGAGAGCAGGGAAAACACCCAAGAGTGACCTAACGGAGACCCAACAGAGAACCAAGAGCCAAGGAGGAGCTCTTGAAACTGGGAGAGTCACCAAGGGAAAAAGGGGTTTTTTGGAAAATTAAATAGGGGTCTTTAGCCATCTACGAAGAAGATAAGGTTGATTTGGATATTGAAAGTAGAAGGAATCGAAGAAGGGGATAAAAGGAGTCCTCAAATTCCAATTCGGTGAGTGTTATTTCATATATTCATCTGCTTTATTTGAAGACTTGATATAGTGTAAAATTGGATATTTTTTTTTACGATTTGGATTAGCCCTAGGCACCGTGAAATTAGGTGTTTATACTTAACTTCATTGTATTTGTCTTGTCTAGTAAAGAATTCAGAGTCTGTTAGCTGGATTTTATCCCTATGATTTATTTTTCTGCTTGCTTGATACATTTTGGGATTGGAACCATTCTGAATTTAGGTTAATTTCATACTATTTGGCTCTGCTGCATATTCGATCATTTAAATCCTTTTAATCTCTGTTTCCCAATTTGATTGCTGCTTCGTTAATAGCATCTTAAGATTATCAGTTACGGAGCATTTCTTAGCTGGACTCATGTGGCTTATTTCTTTAAAATGGGGTAAAGTCCCACTTTAATTACTGTTTTGTAAGGGAATCTCAGATATGTTTTTTTTTTAAACATGCTATAAGGAGCGTCTGAACCTTTCTTTTAATATGTTTGGCAATTTTCCCCATGGTATGCGCATCATGAGTAGTGTACTGAGGTTTGTTCAAATCTCCTGTTTATTAAACACGTATTGAACCCCTGATTTACCAGAATGTGACCTTTCTTTTTGGTTAAATGTTAGGCATTTTAACTTGATGTGAATTTAAGGCTGGTTGATGTGGTGATCTACCATGCACATATAAGTTTCCTTTTTAGTCAGGCTAGAATTGAATCAGATAGCAATTATTCTGTTTGGTATGTGTTACCTTGTTTCCTTTTTCTGCTCCTAATTGAAATGTAATTTCGTGTCCGTATGGTTTATGTATGTTGTTAATCAAAACATATTCTTGTTTGAATTACTGTATGTGTTTTTTTTTTTTTTGGTTGTAATCAAAACGGACCTCAAGTTTTATTAGTTGTAATTGATAGATATTGCTTTCCAGTTGCTGTTTCATTTTAGTTAAAAGGAAGTCTTTTGATCATTGGTTCAAAGGAGTTTGTGGGTTTTTATGATTCATAAAAATAGTTTTTCAGTTCTTTTCTTTATGATTTTAAAATTCTAATTTCATAGTTGTGTATAAACCGGATTGAATAGTTCTATTTATTATTATTATTAGTTCTTCTTATTATTATTTTTGTGACATCTTGGTTTTTATTATCCTTTCTTACTTCTTCCTTGTGGTGCATAATTCGGCTCCTTGGCCATCCTATTTATCAGCCTTCATGGTTATGTTTAAATGCTAGAATAAAAATAGGGGCCACCTTATATATATATGCAAATAAAAAAGGAGTCATCAAATAATAAAATCATTCTTCTTAGGTCCAAAGCCCAAAGATTTTTTTTTTGACGAGAATTAAAGTTAGGCTCCAAAGGCCCCATTGGATGTAAAAGGGGTTCAAGGCCCATTTCCCCCTTAAATGACTTCAAGGGGCCCTATTGTTAATTTAAAAAAAAATGGTTCAAAGCCCACCCTTCTTACATAGGTTTAAAGGCTTAAATGAATGGATGCAAAAAAAATAATTACGAAAAATACCAATATTCTTGTAAATAACCTTCAATCCAAGAATAGACTATTTTCAAAAATTTAAGTTTAGCCCGATGTTTTAGTAATTGCATATTGGCCTCCTAATTTTCAGGAATTACATTTTGACCCCATTATTTGGCCTAAATTTCATTTTTGCCCCATTATTTTTAATAATTTTGTTTTTACCCCAATATTCCTAAAAGTCTTATTTTAACCTAATATTTTTGGGAATCCCATTCTCACCCCTTATTTTTAGAAATTTCGGTTTTGTCACACAAAAAAAATGAAAAAACTAGAATTTGATTAAGAATAATAAAAATCACCATTCATTAGTGAACGTTTAAAGGATTTTTAGTGGAAATTTTTCTTCTCCAAAATCCTAAATTTTATGGCATACAATGGAGCTATATACTCCCCAATGTTCTAAAATTTCACAGGCTTTCAGTGGAAGTTCATATTCCCCGAGACTCCACTTATTTCTCTTTCTATACTTTCAGTGGAATTTTATTTTCCCAAAGTTTCAATTTTGTCGGGCATTCAGTGGAGGAATATTCTTCCCAATGTTCCATTCCTAATTCATTTTTTAGGCTTTAAATGAAATTTTATATTCCCCTAATATCCTAACATTATCCAGTCTGAGATCATACATCTCACCTAATCGACTTATCCAAATATTCCAAATTACGTTGACCTTGATTCCTTTCGGGGTACGTAAGCACTTACTTGGTAAGGCAGGTCTAGTTATTTATTTCTTCATCTTTTCTCCATAATTTTTTTATTAATAAAAAGAGGTAATTTAAATAAATTAAAATTTTTAAAGCACGAACAATTTAGGGTAACCATCCTTAGTGATGGGTGTTATGGGGTGCCTAACACCTTCCCCACACGTAATTAGACTCCCGAACCCTTTCTCTAGTTCCAAGGGCCAGTTTTCCTTTCTTTTTTTTAGGATCCCAATTATCCTTCTAATTAATCGGTGGCAACTCTTATTTTCTTTGCATTTTCCCTTACGCCCCCCAAAGTCATAAAACGATGGCTTTTTCATCGGTCGTCACGTTGTGACATATATACCTACTAGAAACTCAAAGTTTGGGGCTTTGGTATCTTAGGAGTAATTTATGTGAACTTTGTGGTTACTTAGATGCTAATTTTAGTGGAAGTAAAATAGATAGAAAAAGCATTAGTGGAACTCGCTAGTTCTTACCACACAACTTAATTTCTTGGCATAGTAAGAAATAAAACTGCACTCTGAACAGTAGAAGTTGAGTATGTTGCTGATGGAAGTTGTTATGCCAAAGTTCTTTGGATTAAGAAGCAATTAGAGGATTTTGGATTAAAATTTGAAAATATTCAAACAAAAGACGACAATACTAGTGCAATAAACTTATCTAAAAATCCAATCCAAAATTCTAGGTCAACACACATTGAGATTAGACACCACTTCCTAAGATATCATGCGGAAAAAAGAGATATACAATTAGAGTTTGTTACTACTAAAAAGTAGCTAGTAGACATCTTTACCAAACCTTAGTGAAGATAAATTCATGAATATACTAAGAGAAGTTATAATATTTAATCTTATGTAAAAAGGAGCCTAGTTGCTCAAATAAGTTAGGTTACTCAATATTTCTAGTAAATTTAGTTGTTTTTCTGAAACTTGCCTACTCATATCTTCCTTCACATCCATCTTCAAAATATTTGAATTTAAAAATTTCTTAACTGCTATGATTAGTGTTTGCTTTGGAAATTGTAATTGCCATTAACTGCTAACATTATGCAAACTATCTATTTCCCACTCAACCAGTCTATGTATCACATTAATTAAAAATTGTTAGAGGATATTAAGACTAAGGTATGTTCAGATTTGAGAGTGATTAAAATCATACTCCCTCTTATTTTCCCACTCTACATTCCTTTTGCACCTCTTTGTATTCATCTCTCATTCCCAGAACCTTCATTTACTTTCACTCTCTTAGAAATCCTCACTCTAAAGTTCTCAAGACTCGTCAAAGAACCCATCTTTCCCTATATAATAAATCTTGAATCCTTCATCAGCATTAAACCTTCATCATATTTGTAATGGCTTCCTTATCAAAATCTAGGGATAAATGGAGAACCTTTGAAGAGTTTGGATTTGCTTCATGGAAGAAGATGAAGAAAAGTGTCCCTAAGACGTTCAAAGACCAAGAAGCTAGAGATTCCTACACTAGACACTTCATGCAAAGGAAACATTCCAATGTGTAGTTTTCCATTAGCTGAATAGTGTAGAATGAGGTAAATTCTTTAAGATGAAGACTGAAATCTATCCTATGATCATAAAGGAATTTTACACAAATTTGAAATTTGAAAAGGGTAGTGTGCAAGGTTCTTCCATACCCAGGGTTAGGAAAATTGTTGTAAACTATAAGAAAGTCACCAAGTTGATTGGATGTCCCAATGGTAGAATTAAGAAATATTCTAATCATAGGAATATTGATTTTGGAGGATATTCTAATAATGATGATGTTAGTGGACTTATTTAAAACCAACTAGATGTGGTTGATTCCTCTGTTCTAGACCCTGATTTAAGAGTCCTCTTGCATATTATGACTCACATGGTTACACCTAGGATTGGGAAGGACAATCAAGGAAACAAACTGGAAACATTTTGCATGTGGTGCATCATTAATAGCATTAAGCTAAACTTACCATTTATCATTTGAGCCACATGAAAGAAAATCTAAAAAAAGAAATGATAGATTTACCCTATGAAACAGTAATCACTTTTCTGGCAAAGGATGCTAAAGTCATTCTAGAAAATCTTAGCTATAAGACAGCAACTGATAGAGGAACCTATGATAAGAGACTTCTTTTGAATATGGAGATTAAAATGCAAGGAAAGGAATTTATGAAGATGGAGATAGGATCATCCAATAATGATGAGGGTATTTATTTCACACATTTACTTAGTCTTAATTGCTTTATTTTATAGTGTTTTGTATGTCTTTAGCTCATTTGTCTAGAATTTTAAGTGACTTTTACATATATTTAATCCTTAGGAATTCTTGATATTTTGTAGGTGTTTAATTTTGATTTTAGGTTGAAATAAGGCTTATTTGAAGAAGCATAATTTAGTTTTTTCTTAAAGATGAAATTCATGTAAAGCTGGTTAAGCGACCCTAAATACTATTTGGATTAGGAGTAATAAATAGAGCTAAAAATCTTGGTTTATAGTGTTCTTTGGCTTCTTTGAAAGCTAAGACAAAAATATATAACTTTCATGAAGATCTTAAAAACTAGTTTGGTAGTTTTGAAGTCCAAATGTTGCAAAAATAAAAGTAGTAGTCGTCAAGAAACACATTTTTAGTTTAGACCTTATGTCCACTTTCAGCTTTTATTTAGAGTTATAGAAGTCCAAATTTATCAAACTTAGGTGATTTGGAAAGATGAGACATATATTTATAACTTCTATGAAGGAATTAACTCTAAAATATGATGTTTGGATATTGTAAAGTATCTGAGAGCATGGAGCTACAGTGTCCATCAGTTGAAGCCGTAATGCCAAAACGATGTGCTAGAGCCACGATGCTTGGAAGCTAGGGTCACAGTGCCCAAGAACCCGAGAGGCCAGAGCCAAGTGCCCACTCCTAAAGCCGTGGTGCTAGTAGCTAATTTTTAGGAAAGTTTCCAGTCATCAAGGCTGTGGCTCTAGAAGTTGAGGTCGCAGCTTGCATGTGTTAAATTGTTATAAATAGCCATAAATTCACTAGAAAAATGATCTTTTGGCCTAGAGAAAGGAGAGCTATGTTGGAGGAAACATTCTATAGTAGTCAAGGAGTCTTGGAGGCAAGAACATAGGAGCTCAGGAATTCGTTTAGGCTTCTTATAATTTTATTTATGAATCTCTTCACTTCTTGCCCTTAGAATTTCAATGTTGATTGTAGTTTTGACTATTATGTTTACAACTCCTTTAATGGAGTAGATTCTTCTTCTAGGATTACTATTTAGAACCCACATGAAATCTTCAATTGATTTTAAGTCTCAATAAATTTGAGTTTTAATCTTCAATTACTTCCTCTATTATGTGTTTAATGCTTTTAATCTACTGGCTATAGATTGTATTGATTTAAGGAACCTTAGGTGCTTTGAAAAAGGGATTTGAGGTTTTGCCATGAATTGAGGGATGTGTGATCATTTACCATAATCAATGAGATTGTACAGGATAGCAATATACCTATGCAACACATACAGTCATTAATTAAGGAATTGAACTTAATGAATCCCTAAATTAGAGATTGCTCATAGGAATATAGGACAATTCTAATTGGGGGTTATGTCCATTTAGTGATGGATGAGATACTTGGATAATTAAAAATGGTTGACTGGTAATTGGGATACTTAACTAGATTTATTGGGGAGAGAATTAAGCTTGATGAAGTGTGTGTGAAAAATTGTAGTCCTAGGCTTCTCCAATTAGTTAACTTTTCTTCTTTAATTTTCTGGCATTTATAATTACGATTGCTTTAATTAGTTCAATTAGCTTAATCTCATTAATTATTGGTTTAATTAAAATTAAAAAAAATTTAGTACTTAACGAATTAGTATAGTTCCTCGTGGGAACGATAACTCACTCACTCTATATTACTTGTCACGATAGCATACACTTGCATTTTGCATAGTTATAATTTTGCGAACAAGGTTTTGGTGTTGTTGCAGGGGAACTATTTTTTTATTTTTGTTAATATTAAGATTAATTTCTCAATTCTAACTCAAGCTCTTCTTCTATTTTTCAGGTACTCTAAATTGTTGCATCATTGTGAAACAAACAAGGACACTATATTATTTGATCTAGAAATTAGAAGAACTTGCAAAAGAAACAGAAAAGAGAGAGTTCAAACAATGGCAGGTAATCAGCAACCTGTATTAAATTTGGTACCAGATGAGGAAAGGGCTAATTAAGATTACTCTTAACTTAACTTGATAAAGCTCAGTCGAGTATTATACGACCACTTATTAATGCATATAATTTTGAAAACAAGCTGGCTATTATTTAGATGCTTCAAACATCATTGCAGTTTGGAGGGTTAGCACATGAAGATCCACATAAACATATCAAGACCTTCCTGGATTTGTATGACACCTCAAAGAATAACAGGGTCTCTACTAAAGCCATTAGACTGAAGCTTTTCCTTTTCTCACTATAAGATAAAGCAAAAGATTGGCTAGACTCTCTACTAGTTGGCTTTATCACTACATGGGAAGTTTTGTCCCAAAAATTCTTAACCAAACATTTTCCATTGGCTATGAGAGCCAAATTAAGGAATGAAATCACTTTATTCGAGTAGCTAAATCAGGAGACATTATATTAGGCTTGGGAAAGATTCAAATGCCTTTTAAAGAAATGGCCAAATCATGGTTTGCAAAAGTGGCTACAGATAGAAATATTAATGGTTACCTAAGGTCTAACATAGATTCCCAGGTAGGTGGTGCACTTTTAGCTAAATCAGTGAATGAGGTATATACCCTACTAGAAGGGATGGTTGCCAATAATTAGCAGTGGCTTATTGAGAGGTCCATGACTAGGAAGGTACCTGTCATTCATGAAGTCGACACGAATGCATCTCTTGTAGCTCAAGTAGTAGTCTTGAGCATGAAAATAAACAATTTGGTGGGTCTGACAAGGCAGATTCCTTTGGTTGTTTGTGAATTATGTGGGGGAAACCATGCTTAAGAGCAGTGCACTTTGAGTTTAGAGTCAATACAGTATGTTAGTAACTTCAACCGACAACAGAGCAACCTCTACATAAGTAACTGTAATCCAAGGTGAAGGAATCACCTAAACTTCTCATGGGGTAATAACCAAGAAGCACCAAAGCCTATGAAGCCTAACCACCCACCAAGTTTCCAAAATCAAGTAGCATCTTCCCTAGAGGAAGCAAATGATGCAATTGGCTAATAACAGTAGTCAATTCATGGCCGAAATAAGAAACCAACTCTAAGAAACTAGAACACAATTACAAAGTTAGGGTGCATCCCTAAGAAATCTTGAGATTCAGTTGGGTCAGTTAGCTGCTAATTTAAACAACAGACCAAAAGGTACTTTGCCAAGTAACATAGAGATTAATCCTAGGAATAAGTCAATTGAGCACTATAAGGCAGTAACATTAAGGAGTGGTACAGTGTTACTTAAGGTAGAGAGAAAACTAGCATCATCTCAAGAATTTAAAGGGAAAGAAACTGAATTGGAAGTGAGTGACAACCAGAAGCTTGACATTAAATCTAAAGGTAAACCTAAAAATAAGATCACAACCACTACTCCTTCACCACTATTCCTTCAGAAAGTTTAGAAGAAGAAATCTGATGCATAGTTTTCTAAATTTTAGGAGGTATTTAAAAAGCTTCATATCAATATCCCCTTGGCAGATGTTTTAGAATAGATGCCTAGCTATGTTAATTTCATGAAGAAAATATTTCCTAGAAAGCGAAAGTTAGAGGACCATGAGATAGTAGCTCTCACTGAGGAATGTAGTGCCATCCTCTAAAAGAAACTACCTCCTAAATGTAAGGAGTCTAGAAGTTTCAACATTTTGTGCACAATAGGCAACCAATTTTTTGGTAAGGCATTGTGTTACTTGGGAGCTAGCATTAACCTGATGTTGTTATCAATTTACCAGAAATTTGGGTTGACTAAAGCAAAGCCTACAAATGTAACTTTGCAACTAGCAGATAGATTACTTACTTATCCTAAGGGGATTATGGAAAATGGTATGGTAAACGTAGATAAGTTCATATTCCCTACAAACATTATAGTTTTGGATATGGAGGAAGACCAATCAGTCCTAATCATCTTAGGGAGGCCATTCCTAGCCACTAGTAAAACTCTCATTGATGTGAAAAAAGGAGAACTTACTATGAGAGTTCAAGACCAGGAGTTGACTTTCAAAGTTTTTAAAGCTATGAACTCCCTAATGAAGCAGAACAATGCTGCAAAGTGAAGACAATATAATAAGGTGTTAACAATGTTTGTGTGGATAATTACCCTTTGAACTCTCTTGATCATTCTTCTTGCATGACAAAGCATGATTTTGGAAACCTTTAAGCGAGTGAGAATTATCATGCTAAACCATCCATAATTAGTGGAAGATTATCCAACAACGTACCCGAACTAGACTGAGCATTGAGAAAGTCAAGCTGTCGACTATAAACCAAGCACTTCTTAGGAGGCAACCCATGCAATTTATGTTATTATGTTTTTTTGTGTTTGTTTATTTTATGAGTTAAGTTATTTAATTTAGTTTTTGTGTTTTTTTTTCATTTTTTAATAAGGTTATGAATGGACAATCGTGTTGCTGCTCATTACTTCTTATTCAGGGAGTTCATTTTCTCTCTATCTCTATTATGTTTTATGTCAAAACATTGGGGACAATATTTATTTTAAGTTTGGGGGTATTGAAATAACTTTTTCTTGAGCTATATTTTTATGCATAAGTAACTTTTTGCAATCACATTGAATGTTTAAGTATAGGTACTTAGTCAATAATGATATTTGATGCCATTTGAGTATATTTAAAGACTTGTGATGAATATTATCTTGATTGAATGATTGGTTAAAAGTTATAAGCATACACTTAGTACTTTCTTGATATTTTTATGCACTTAGCATCAATTTGGCTTCGATCACTTAGAAGAAAGTCATACACATGTAGCAAATTTTGTTGATTTCATTATAAATTCTCTAGAACTTGTTAAATTATCTCTTAAGGTAAAATCTTAGATGAATTCATTATTAGAGAATTGATTTAGGCCATATTTAGAATGGTTAAACCTTTCTAGCTAACCTTACATTATAAATTTCTATAGTCACCCTTTTGTGCCTAATTGACCAATTAAGTTTCTTTGATTAGCCACATATGTTTAACTTTGCCTTAATATAAATTTTCCAATTTCTACCCCTTACTTTAAGCATATGAGCATTTTGGACGTGTAATTGAGCTAGGTTGAATTATGGATGAAGGGTGGAATTATGACAAAGCCTTATAAAAAGAGAGAAAAACAAAAAAGAGAATGTTATAACTCATGTGCAAAATAAAAATAAAGTTTGGGCATAGTGACTCAAAGAAAAGAAAAGAAAAATGGGGGCAAAAGAAAAATATATGTTGCAGAAAACAAGAAAAAGGTGGTAGTTGAAAAAGGAAGTATGTTTTACATCAAAGAGCTAGAATGACTCATGTGCTCAAGGGGAATGACCCTAAATTTAAATTTTCATCATGTTCTTCAACCTAGCCTTACATTACAAGCTTAAAAAAGACCTTTTGATCTTTGGTAATGTATCTTGTCTACAATTAATGGAGAGGGATATGAAAAAAAAGCCTATGGAGATATATTACTACATTTGCTTGAGAATTCTTGCATGATTTACTTAGTGTTTATGAATGAATCTGAGTGACATGATTAGTTGATGTTTCACACACACATTTCAAGAGCCATTGAGTGGTGTAAATAATTTTTGACTGTGAGTTCATGATAAATAATGTTTGGAATTGTCTTTCACTCTATAATGTGTGTATCCACAAGACATCAATTTGTGAAATCAATCTTGAGCATGGAAATGTGGTTGCTAGAGTGAATTATGCATTCTTGTCTTATTTTGCTTGAGGACAACCAAACACTTAAGTTTGGGGTATTTGATGAGGTTATTTATTCCACATATTTACTTAGTCTTAATTGCTTCATTTTAGAGTGTTTTGTTTGTCTTTGGCTCATTTATCTAGAATTTCAGGTGACTTTTATATATATTTTATCCTTAGGAATTCTTGATATTTTGCAGGTGTTTAATTGTGATTTTAGGTTGAAATGAGGCTGATTTGAAGAAGCATAATTTGGTTTAGTCTTAGAGATGAAATTCATGTTGAGCTAGTTAAGTAACCTTGAACACTATCTGCATTGGGAGTAATAAAGGGAGATAAATCTCAGTTTATAGTGTTCTTTACTTGTTGGAAAGATAAGACAAAAACCTATAAATCTTATGAAGATCTTAAAATCCAGTTCGGCGGTTTTGAAGTTCAAATGTTGCAAAAACAAAATTAGTAGCTGTCAAGAAGCACATTTTCAACTTAGACCTTGTGTCCATTTTTAGAATGTATTTAGAGTTATAAAAGTCTAAAATTATCAAACTAAAATGCTTTGGAAATATGAGACATATATTTACAACTTGTATGAAGGGCTTAATTCCAAAATATGATGTTTGGATTCTCTAAAGTGCCAAAGAACATGGTACTGCAGCGTCTATCAGCTGAAGCCGCAGCACCAAAATGATGTGCCAAAGCTGTGCCACTAGGAAGCTGGGGCTGCATCACCCAATGACCCAAGAGATCAGAGTCGTAGTACCCACTCCTTAGAGCCATAGCGTTAGCTACTAATTTTTAGGAAAGTTTCCAGTCCTCAAGACTGAGGCTCGCATGCTTTAAATTGTTATAAATAGCCGTAAATTCACTAGAAAAATGATTTTTTGACCTAGAGAATGGAGAGCTAAGTTGGAGGCAATATTCTATAGTAGCTAAGGAGTTTTGAGGTGAGAAGATAGGAGATCAAGAATTGGTTTGGGCTTCTTATCATTTTATTTCTAAATCTCTTAACTTCTTCCTCTTAGAATTTCAATGTTGATTGTAGTTTTTACTATTGTGTTTACAACTCTTTTAATGGAGTAGATTCTTCTTCTATGATTACAATTTAGAACTCACATGAAATCTTGAATTGATTTAAGTGTTAATAAATTTTAGTTTTATTCTTCAATTACTTTCTCTATTATGTGTTTAATGCTTTTAATCTACTGGCCATAGACTTGATTGATTTAGGGAACGTTAGGTGCTTTGGAAAAGGGATTTGAGGTTTTGCCATGAATCGAGGGATGTGTGATCAATTAGCAGAGCGGTGAGATTGTACAAGATAGAAATATTCCTGTGCAACACATATAGTCATTAATTAGGGATTGAACTTAATGAATCCCTATATTAGAGATTTCTCATAGGAAATATAGGGTAGTTCTAATTGGGGGTGTCTCCATTTAGTCTTGGAAGAGATACTTGGATAATTAAGAACTCTTGACTGGTAATTGGGATAATTAACTAGATTTATTAGGTAAAGAATTAAGCTTGATGAAGTGTGGGGGGGAAATTATAGTCCTAAGCTTTTCTAATTAGTGAACTTTTCATCTATAGTCTTCTGGCATTTATAATTAAGATTGCTTTAATTAGTTCAATTAGCTTAATCTCATTAATTATTGGTTTGATTAAAATTAGGGAAAATTATTTTAGTACTTAATGAATTAGTACAGTTCGTCATGGGAATGATAACTCACTCACTCTATATTACTTGTTGTGATAGCATACGCTTGCATTTTACATTGTTATAAATTTGCGAACAAGTTTTTGGTACCATTGCCGAGGATAATTAAGCAAGGTAACTCTCTTGTCTGATCCATAAATTGAAAGAACTTGTAAAAGAAAAAGAAAAGAGAGAGTTTAGACAATGGTAGGTAATCACTCAATTATCATAAGGGAATTGTGTAAAAAATTTTGGTAAAAGTAGATAAGTTCATATTCCTTGTAGACTTTATAGTTTTGGATATAGAGGAAGACCAATTGGTCCTAATCATACTAAGGAGACCATTCCTAGCCACTGGTAGAACTCTTATTGATGATAAAAAAAGGAGAACTTACCATGAGAGTTCAAGACCAGGAGATAACTTTCAAAGTTTTTAAAGCTTTAGAATTTCCTAATGAATATGAAAAATGTTATGAGGTGGAGACAAAAGAATATGGTGTTAACAATGTTTGTGTGGATTACCTTTTCGACTCTCTTGATATTTCATCTTAGGTGACAAAGCATAATTTTGGAAAATTTGTTGCGAGTGAGAATTATCATGTTAACCATCCATGGTTTGTGGAAGACTATCCACCAATGTGCCCAAACCAAATTGAGCACTGAGAAATTCGACCTATTAACTATAAACCAAGTGCTTCTTGGGAGGCAACCCCAACAATCTATGTTATTCTATTTTTTTATGAATTATTTTTTAGGTTTTTATGTTTTATGTTTTTGAGTTTTCAATAAAGTTGTAGATGGACAACCATGTTGCTGCTCTCGTTGCTTCTTATTTAGGGAGTTTCCTTCCTCCCTATCTTTATTATGTTTTATGTTGAAACATTGGAGACATTGTTTATTTTAAGTTTGGGGGTAGGGAAAGAAAATTTGTTTTCTATATTGATGCAGTAAACTTTTCCTTGAGCCACATTTTTATGCATAAGCACCTTAAAGAAACAACAATGAAAATCCCAAAAGAAAAGCCAATAGAAGTTCAATAAAAGACAACAAAACCAACTTTGATGAAAAATAAAGGAAAAGAAAAAGTGAACGAAGTAAGAACTTGAGCCACAAATAATGGATATGATGAATGCAAAAATAAAGTGTCTAGTTGATGCTGTGAATGAACGCAACTTGGAAATGAGGAATTTTGCTTTAGACATTCAATTTGAAATGGCTATGATAGATAAAATTACACCAAATCTTACTCATGCTTAAGCCTCAGCCATCAAAATTGCTTATTAAGAGGAAGGAGCCTAAGTCAACTTCTCACCATGAAGCCTTTGATGATCAGGAGCTTGCTATTAAACCTGAAAACAATATTGTTTAAACTCAGGAGAAAGATTCTGAAGTAACAAACTTTGACCCCTTTGACATGTCTCATGGTCCAGCCCAAGAACCACACTCTGGAGCACCTCAAGCTTAAAGTATTTATGACTTGTGTGTTTCCTTTTGTTGTGTGACACTTTTTATTGGACCTTTATGTCAAACTTTGGTTGTGTGGTACAGTTGCTATGTTTAAACTCAGTTTGATGTTTATTTATTTATGTTTATGGATGTTATGCTTCATTATCTTATTTTTGATGATGCAAAAGGGGGAGAACTAGTAAAATATGCATTATATGTGATTATATGCACAAACTATAATTAAGCATACAGGAAATTGAGTTACTAGTATAAAAAAGAGTATCCTAGAGTTTAGCAAGAAAATATTCACAAACTTAGGGAAGCATATCACGGAGTCAAACACTTACCATAAGGCAAGTTTTCTAAAAGTTTATAGCTTACTCTTTAAAATTCTTGACTTGGTAATCTTACATATTTTAAATTAGTTGTCATCATTAAAAATGGGGAGATTTTAAGCAAATATATTATGCAAAATGTTTTTAATGAGTCAACTAAGTTTAAAAGGAAAAAGTTAAAAAGATAAACAAGGAAAACAAGGTTACTTGTCTGAACAAAGAACAAAAAGTAATTACTTAAATGAGCAAGCAACAAAGTCCTCCTAAAAAAAGAGAAACGAGCAAGTAGGATTAGAACAATAAAATAATATACTCGTTGATAGAGCACTATTACTGGTTAAGAATGAAGGACTTAGTAAAATATGAGGTTTTAATTTGGTTCAAAAAGATATACATCCTCTAGAACCCTTTTTGGAAAACTTTTATTGGAAATTGTATTTTATGAATATTTTATTCAAAAAGTGAGTTCTTAAAAAGACATCTATCTACTATTATAAGAGTACTTATGCAAATTGAAAAACAAAAAATAAGCTTAGTAGCCAACCTAAATCATCCGTACAAGGTTGTAAAAATGGAAGGTTTAAATTCAAACAAAAGAAGCTTACCTTCTGCTATCACATCAATGTAAAATTAATGTACTCAATGACTATGGATCTATCTGCAAAATAATATGCACCCTAACTGCTAGTGAAGCACTTTTTTTACATCCTCAAGTATAAATAGCCAATGTCAAGCTACTATAAATGTTGGAGAGAAAGAAGAAATAGGATACATATTTAAAGGATAAGCTTAAATTATAGAAAATCATTCCCTCAATTGAACTGTACTGGTTTTAATTCTTAAGGGAGCTTGAGCTTACTTGAGTTTATTCAAACATTGCTTTAAAAGGTTTTGCTGGGTTCACGTATGAGAAAAACTTAGTGTGATAGAGTTTTGATAGGTTCTTGTGAGGAAAAACCTAGTGGTTGTAAGCTTGCCCAGGGAGGTTGTAAAGAGCTATGAATGCTTGAACTTGTGATAGAGTTTAGCTGGGTTCTTAAGAAAAACTCAGTGGAAAAAAGTTAATAAGGGTTTGGTTGTAAAACCTTGTGTTAGCTTGTACCTATACTTGTTATTACCTATATAAAGAAAATTTTCTTACTTTGTACTTAGGGAGTAGACGTAAGATCTATTATTTTTGGATACGATCCACTATATATCCTGGTATAATTCTCCTTTATCCTCATCTATTTTATTTACTCTAACAAATGGCTAGTTTTCTTACTTAGTTGCTCAATCATTGATAAAGTCCTTTTGCACTAAGTTCATAATCTTGTTTTTACTTAAAGCGAACTTGTTTATTCTTCAAGCAGGTTTATACAATTAGCAAAACTTGTCTTTCCAATTCACTATCAAACCATCTAGTTGTTACAAAGGAGCAACTTGGTTTTCTGGTTAACCAAAGAAGCAACTGTTCTATATGCTCAAAAAGTTTTTAAAATCTAAGAGCACCCAATTCCCCTTTCTTGGGTGCTTAACCCTATTTGAGCTAATATATATGATTTGGTCTATAAAAATATATTTTCTTTCCTCAATGGTCCTCGAAAAGTGTTTACTGTACGAGTTAGTCCTTTCATTTTATTGACTCATTGCATTTTAGACATTTTATCATTTAGCAAGTATGTTAAAAATTAACCAAACTCAAAGACAAAAAGACTAACATGTAACCAGGAACCCATATAAAAAGGGGAAAAGGCTTATCACTTCTCTGTAGGCCTAGTGGTTCTCTTTGATTTTGCCTTCTTTTTTGTCCTTCTCTCCCATTAAGCAATTCTCTTAAATAGGTGTCTTTTCTTCATAAATCTTTCGGGTATTGAGCATCACGTCTCTTACTTTTGTGTGCATATATTAGATATTCTTTTATTTTATATTATTTTTTACTTTTCTTCACAATAAGACTACATAGGCATCTAGTCCATAGAAACTCATTGATGGGACCAATTTCTTATTTTGGTCTCAAAGTATCAACCGTTTTAAAAGGTAAAACTCTTTGGAAGATTGTTAAATTAAGAAGCCCATAGTTGCAAATATGGTTGCATAATGGGAACAAAAGAATCATAAAATTATTACATGAATTTGTATGGCTTGTATCCAAGATATTGCAATGATCATTACCTATAATGACTTAACCAAGGATGTTTATGATATTTTGAAGAGCTCTTATCTTCTTGTTGATTTTGCTCGAAAGTATAAATGGGAGATCGAGATTCGACGCATGCGCTGAGCTCCTGGACAATATAGTACTAAATTTCACTCTCAAATCAACATGGATTTTTTTTTTCACTTATTAGACTCTTCGCGAGTAGTAGATTCATTTGATTCAATTTCTTGTTGCTCTCACTGATAGCAATGGAGAAAGAGATGAAAACAAAGAAGAAAAAGGAAAGTCTCAGCAAGCTTCAAAGAGAAAAGACTGAGACAAAGAAAATGAGAAAAGTGATTTGCATTGACTTAACTTTGCATTTACACGTGAGCAGTTATAAATAAGAATATGATATAGTTAGGAGGCTAACCAAAAGGGAAACTAATTATGTTACGCTAATAGAACTAGACTAATAGTGTTACAATAATACACTTTGATAAAGTACTCTAATATGCCCTTTAAATTGAATCTCCTCCTTTTACTTTTAGTCTTTCTCGAAACAAACCTAACAAGGACATAGCCAAAAGCTTGGTAAACATAAGCAACTTGGTCCTTTGCTGGCATATGTTTAACAATTAGCAGTTTGACTAACACCCTCTCTTTAATAAAGTGTATGTGACGTTCAATATGCTTTGTCATCGAATGCAGCACTGGATTTACAGCTAAGGCCACTGCACTTAGATTATCACTCCACAAAACAAGTTACTGATTAGCAGTAACTTCAAGTGTAAATCCCAACAATTTCAAATTTCGGACTACACCTACCTTGAAATTTTATTATCATGACCAAATTTTGAAAATTTTGAACATGTCCTAAATTCATTTTATTCATCCCAACACTTTGTTTCGTATTGATTGGCCATGTGAAAATTAGATTATCAATTTCTCTAGCTATATATCATTGAATTACAGGTTCAAAAAATATTGATCTTAAAGTTAAAGAATGAAAAAATATGAAAACAAAAAGCCAAAAATAGCAGAGCAACTTACAACGTAAGGATGATTTGATGTGCTTGAAGATATCAAGAGTTAGACATGAAGGCATCGTAGTTTAATTTTTTTTATGCTTAGAGCAATCTTTATAGTATGCACGTACTATGATTATATCCAACACTCTTTCAAACATCATATATTGACGAGGTCCAATGTAAGTACATTGTGGAACTCCAAGCACTTAGTGAGAGATATAGAAATACACAAGGGCAACAAAATTATTACCTCATGTGGCCTCTCCATTTGGCATTTCTTGCAAGCTATCTTGGTGTAGCTATCCATGGCTCCTTCCAGTTTCTAATATTTTTCATTAGAGTCATAAGGGTGGCTAAGATCAAGGGATGATAGGTTATGGCCATGGGCCTTTCCTTCGACCTCAATTGCTACTATTACAAGCATCACAAGGAACACAGTTAGCATATCTCTCATCTTCACCACTCCTTTGATTATCCAAATCACACTCTGTTTAATAATGTTTAGGCTTAAACTTATGGCCAATCAAAATCTACAATATATCTATACTATTATATGTAGTTTTGGAGTCTTTTGGTGTCGTGGTCCGATAAAATTATCTAATAAAAAAATTGTAAAACTAAGATGAATATTTATTAATTTCAATATGTTAGAATTGTAACTATTGCAACTCCTTTTCATATTAATGGTCTTTAAAAAATTTTAATTCACAAATAAATAACTATTTACTAGTTTTCATGGTATCTTTGCTAACAACCCATTTAATGGCCACAAAACAAGAATTTAAGTTTTATTCTTGTGTTAAAGGGTTGTTATGCCTTTGATGGAAGGATATATATAAATAGCACCATTTATGAGTGCCTAATTCATGGAATTTTTGACACCTTTTACCATCACTGAGAATTGCCATTGAATTATAAGAACTCGTAAAGAAGTTTAATGGAGTAGTCTGTATATACTCTTTGTTACCTATCACCTATCCTTGTGTGCCTTAGTCACAATCCTGCTACTGCTACTTTGCGTACATCAAGATACATATCAAGCCTTTTATTTCACCCTTTGCATAGCAGATTATTTAGGATACTGCTTTGCTTTGTTTATCCCATTTCTCTGTCGCTTATACAAGTGTATATATAGGAAAATTATTTTATTCTTTTCGTTATAATCATTGTACTCTCTAGGCCTTTGACTTTGTTTATCCCTTGTATATCTTTCCAGTTGTGAACCTTAATGAGATAACTCTCTTAAGACACAATGGAGACTTTCTTGATATAAGAGCCGGGTTGGAGATAACTGGACTCTCGTTCCTGGTCCAGCTGCCTGATTTCTATTGTGCATGATCGATGCAGATCACCTACTGTCTATTTATGCTAAAAATGAAACCATTGCTGCTGTATTAATCTATGTTGATCAAGTCTTACTTGTTGGAAACATGATGTGTTACTCGAGGAGGTATCAAATTAATCCTTGCAAGTAAATGTTAGCTTTTGAGTATAATAGTGAGGAAGGGTCATTCCCACAGAGGATTAAGTCTAATTGTGTTTTTGCTTCTTACAATGTTTACCTATATATAAATTTCATAGAGCTATGACGTTTGTTTAATATATGCTGAAGGAGTTCTAGAAGCTGACATGTGTGCCACATATTTGCCACTTTCTTTCCAATGAATGCCTAATCTTCCAATGCATCTTCTTCTTCTTATTTAGCTTCCTTGATTTGGCGCGTAGCATTTTTTAAGGCTATTGTTTTTATGGCTTTGTGCTCTTCTTTTAATATCTTTGCAGGTGAGTTTTATCATATGTTATGAGAATGCCTTCAACTCATTGTAGTTCATGGAGTTCAAATCTCTACTCTCAATTGTGTAAACTTTGGACTACGATATTTTTGGTAAGCTTCTCAAGATTTTCCTCACTTTGTCACCATTATAGTAGGGTTTTTCAAGAGCCTTCTAGTTGCCAATGATTTTAGAAAACCTATTGAACATTTCCTCAATGGTTTTCTCTTCCTTCATCATAAATAGCTCATATTGGTGCACTAGCATATTGATTTCAATTTCCTTCAATTTGTTAGTTCCTTCATCAATTATTTATAGCTTATCCCACATTTGCTTAGTAGTATCACACCTTGAAAATTTGTCATACTTAGCTCCCCTAACAGTATAAAATAGTATATTGTTCTGAATTAATTTGACATGTTCTTCATTCCACTCTTCACTGCGTTTT
Source organism: Ceratonia siliqua (assembly GCA_034509205.1). Taxonomy (NCBI): domain Eukaryota; kingdom Viridiplantae; phylum Streptophyta; class Magnoliopsida; order Fabales; family Fabaceae; genus Ceratonia; species Ceratonia siliqua. Next base: position 25,646 of record JASKGM010039272.1, read on the forward strand.
TATACCTCTCTGTCATTCTTTGTCTTTTTGGAATTTTAAGACCATTCTAAATAACCTTTCAGGCTACATAATTAGTTGGCTAGATGAAAATCTTTACATTGGCTTTCCAATGGATGTAATGATTCCCATTGAAATACAATGGACAATTTGTTGAACGACCTTTTGAGAAGTATGACTCCTCTATATAAAATTGAGACAATGTCTTGTAACAAATCTTTACTCAGACTGTTATGCACTTTTGATGAGACCCGCTCTAATACCAATTAAAAGTCAGAAATACCAAGAGATGGGTGAATTGGTATATGAAATTATGATCCTTAAATTACAATTTTTCTTTTCTAGTATTTTTTTCACAAATAATAATGAAGGTAAGATTGGAAATTTTTAAGCAAACCATTGGAACACTTAAAATTTATTCACTGAAATTTTTCAATATCTTGAAGGATTTTCAGTGACTTTCTCAAAATAGGGTAAACTTAAATATCAGTTGTAAACCAGCAAAAGTAAAAAGTGAAGGAGAAAAAATTCAACACACATAGATTAATGCTGGTTTAGCCCTTAAGGAATAAGTCTACATTTAGTCCCCTTAACACCCAAGAGATTTTTCATTATCAATCAACAAGATACATAGCTAGTTTTACTTGCTCACTAGAACCAAATGTTTTCCCCTACTCACCACAAACAGCTTGGTTTTAGCCACGCTCACCAATAACGCCCACAAAATCTTAGAATATGTAGTAGATAAAGGATTTTTACTCTCTCGTAGAGTATATACAAACAAATAAGAGCACTATGGTTTCTTTTGAACAATAATATCTCAGAAAACAACAATTAAACCAAATGAACAAAGAACAAGAAAGTATGATCTTACAAGATGATATTTACTTCTCTGATTTTTGGTAATGGTTAAAGTGGTTCAAGCTTCCTTTTTAAACTTGCTTCAAGAAAATAGTCATTGGATGCTTTGAATGATTTTTACTTCAGCACCTTGATCTTACATAGAGATACTTTCCTTGATTGGAGCTTCTCTATCCATGCTTGAATCATGACATAAGACCATGCTCACTTTCCCTTTTTTACAACGTTAAAGTTGAGCCTCCTTCTTTAAACCAATTATTCCATAGCTTTGGAAAGTAGCTATGTATTCTCCCCAGTCTTCTTAGCTGTAGCATAGTGATTTCCTTCTTCATCTCTCAGTCCTTCATAGATGTTACAAAGTGCAGCAGATAAATGGCAATCTTTATTTTCATTATGGCTTATGATTTCTTTCTTCCCTTCTTAAGGATATTTGATTTAGATTTGTCTCTTTCTTTTCCTTTAGCATGTTGTAGTTGGTTTTCCTCCTTTAGGACCCAAGACATTAGATTTGAGTGGACCGTGTATTAAATGGTTGCAGGTTGTATCTCTTTCCTTTTCTTTTGTCTTTTATCTTTGTAAAATGGTTAACTAAAATGTGTTACCTTTCATTGATCTGAGATGGAATATATTACAGAGGAAAACTTAAATAGTAGGTAAGCTAATCACTAAACATCCATCCCTATTAACAGGAATAATTACAAGAGTCTTACAAGAATAAATACAATCATAAATGAAGGAAATCACGGTTGATATGAAGCCACCAAATCAGCGAGGAATATAAAAGTAAACCAATTGTGCATAATGAAGTTAGAGCATGATATGCTGTATGAATTGACACTGCTATTGCTGATACTCTTCCTCAAGTTAAAGTGTGGAGGTTACAAATGCCTAACTTGTGTGAAAGAACTTAGAATTGATCATAACCAAAAGCCTTGGTAAAGAGGCCAGCTGGTTGCTGTTGAAAAGGAATATAATCAGTGGTAATGGTGTTAGGATAGTTGATCACGAATGAAATGGCAATCGATCTTAATGTGTTAAGTACACTCATGAAACACAGGTTTAAAGGCAATGTGTATCGTAGCCTGGTTATCACAATAAATGTGCATAGGTTGGAGGTGAATGATGGTAAGATCATAGAGCAAGGAGCGTAACCATAGAATCTCACTGGTTACAACTGCCATGGATCAACACTCAGTCTTACCCTTATGTACAACACTTAACCACTTTACCCAGGCAATGTGGGACTTCCAACACTCCCCCTAATGATCAAAGGGAGTGAACCTAGTACACCACTTAACATAGGCATGACCATCTCCGTTCCTAGCATAAGTTCTGGTCTCAGTCTTGGGTCACTAGATCTTGTACCATGTAAAATGGTTTACTAGAATGTGTTACCTTTAATTGATTTGAGATGGAATATATTATAGACTTAAACCTAAACATGAGCTAAACTAATACTAAACATTCATCCCCATTAATAGGAATAATTACAAGAATAAATACAATCATAAATGAAGTAAATCATGGCTGATATGAAGCCACCAAATCAATGAGGAATCTGAATGTAAACCAGCTGTGTATGTTAGGAATAGGATGCCCTAGAAAGCAAGTTGTATTCCCCAATTTAATGTAAATACATTTTTTATATTAATAAATTAAGGCTCCTAAACTCTAATAAACTAAGATACATTTGTATAAGGGGTATGCAAAAGGAGATATATATCTTTAGATGAATCTAATATACTACTCAAAGTCACTAAATAACATGAGCTAAACTAATACTAAACATTCATCCCCATTAGTAGGAATAATTACAAGAATAAATACAATCATAAATGAAGTAAATCATGGCTGATATGAAGCCACCAAATCAATGAGGAATCTGAATGTAAACCAGCTGTGTATGTTAGGAATAGGATGCCCTAGAAAGCAAGTTGTATTCCCCAATTTAATGTAAATACATTTTTTATATTAATAAATTAAGGTTCCTAAACTCTAATAAACTAAGATACATTTGTATAAGGGGTATGCAAAAGGAGATATATATATATATCTTTAGATGAATCTAATATACTACTCAAAGTCACTAAATAAAACCAGTCACTTTATGCAATAAAGACTGTTGTGTCTGGATTATTTCCATAGAAAGAATGAGATTCGTTTCTAAGGGAGTGATGAATCTCAAATAATTGAAGTAGTAGATTTCAAGTAATGACACTATTAAATGAATTGAAACCAAGTGAGATATCAAGTTCAAATTGATAGCATTACTTTGAACTTGAACTCACACATATTACATCCACTAGTGGCAGAACCAAAATCTTGATGGATTATGGACTCGTGTTCAAGACCATTTTGATTTTTGAAATACAATGGGCACAACCATTGTGTGACATTGGTCAAAATCCTGTATGTTAGGATCATAGTGGAAGTGAACATCTGGGAACATAAATTCAGAAAATGAAGTTCACAGTATTACATCACTTTTGGTGATTTCAAGACACGTGACATATTTAGGCCCAATGAAATGATGAATTAGCTACTCATTATTTCTAGACAATTTTAGAAAAGTTATAAAAGATTATTTGGTCACTTATTAGAAAAAAATCTGAGACCAGGGGACAAAATTGATATAAGTGATAAAACGGTAAATTTACCTTATGTCAATGGATGGCTACGAGAGTCCATAAATACTAGATTTGTAAATTGGACAAATCAATATTCAATATTGACTTCTCGTAATTTTAGGAATTACCAAGAGTACAATCATGAGTCTTTGGTGAAATAATTTCATGATTAGTAAAATTAGATTATTTTATTGATATTAAAATAATCTCAAATTTATTGGAGCTTGAAATTCCTATATCTAAGTGGATTCCTCGCCTAGCTTTGAAGAATTCAATCCACATTAAGTTAGAATAAATTTAAGATGAAATTAATTGATAGCATTTTACCTTATGTCTTAATTAAGATAAAAGTTGTCTTAATTTAGATAAAGAATTAGTTTAGGACAAATGTTCGGAAATGTGACAAACATTTTTGTCACTAAAAACATTTGATTATTTTTAGTTTAAATACTTTATCTTAATAATTATTTTTAGTTTAACTACTTTAAATTAATATTTGAATTGTTTAAATATTTGATTTAAAGAAGTAGAAGAAAATAAAATTAAATCCCTCTTTAATTAGGAATTTCGGCCAAGGCATATATTTAGGATAAAAATTTGATTTAATTAAATTAAATTAAATGAATCCAAATTACCTCAAGTTTGAATTAAATTAAAGTAAAGCAAACCCTCTCTTTATATGATAGAGAGATGGACGACTAAGTAGGGTAGAGAGAGGCTAGAAATATTCAAACGCAAATCTCCCTAATTATCTTAATTATTTAAGTGAATAAATAGGTTTGAAATTAAAGAAGTTTTAATTTATTAAGTAACCTACATTCACTAGGAAACTAACTAAGTCAAAATAATTTAATTAAATAAAATTCATTCACTTGAATTTTAAATTCAAGCATAACCAATTAGAACGCCACACGTGTTTTATTTAATTGTTAAATAAAATATTTATTTATTAAATTAAAAAATATGTTAGTAGTTGATAAATCATTAGATAATTTTATGATCAAATTTTCCCTCTTAGTAGGCATGTGGATCCCTAATTGTTAGGGATTGGTTTTCTGAATTATAGTCAAATACTCTCACATGACTAAAGGTTAGCATACTATATATGCAACCTCCCCCCCTTGTCACCATACAAGTAAAAGAATTTTGAGAGAAGGAGGGAGAGCTAGTCGTACACTTGAGAAAGCGAGAAAGAAATTTTTAAGAGAAAAATCCTTTTGGCCAAGAGCTTGTATGTGAGAGAAAAAGAGCCACTTTCTTCTTCCCTTGTAATCAAGAGTGTTGTGAGCTTGAGAAAAAGAATTTGAGTGCTTTCATGGTGCAATTCCACACGCCACACTAAGAAGAACAAAGGGGAAGGTTTCTAATTTAATTTTGAAAGCTATCAATTATTTTTTTTCTCTTTCATATTTTGCTTTGTTCTAATCATTAAACATATTCAATGTAGGTTACGTGAATTAGTGTTTCCCAAAGAATAGGCAGTCAGTACTTTTGGTTGGGAAATGAATCGCAACATCCAATATTTTCCCGAGGTATGTGAATTCTCTACTCCATCTTCTAGCTAGCTGTGAATTACTTTTTGCCTATGAGTTTTGTTTCTGCCAGTTTCACAAGTTTAGGCATTTTAAAATTTTTTAAAATATGTGCTTATACAGTAAATACTTAGGATAAACACTAGATCCAACAATTGGTATCATAGCCAAGTTCATGGCTATGTATGTGTATGATGTATGGTTGGCACCTAGAAATCATTTACAATCTATGATTGTATGTATGATGTCTTTGATATGTTGGTTTTAGTTTAAATTAAATTTATGGCCATATTAATGCCTTAGAGGAATTTCCTTTTTTTTTTTTTTGGATGTAACAAGAAGGGTGACCCCATATGGTCATGTTTCCTTCTTGGTTTACTTTTGTTTATTTTTTAAATTACAAAATTATGTTGTAAATAACAAAAAGCCACCAATTGTAACGTGAAGGCAACAGCAAGCCCAAGAAAGGTGCGAGGACCTCTTGGCCAAGCCTAAGAAGAAAGATATGGTCATAGCCCAATGCATGGTACATTGGTGGAGGCATCCCAAAAGTCCAAGAGTTGGAGCAACAACAAGGAATGAAGAAAATAAATGTAATAGTTTAGAAAAAAAATTTTCTAAGATAAACATTAATATGGTCTTGGTATTTTATTTAAATTTTATAATATGTAAAATTATATGCTATAACATGTCTTGTAAACTAGTAGGTGTCAATCAAGTTCACATGCTTATGCATACATTATGTTTTATATTTTAAAAGAATTTTAAAATTATAAAACATAAGAAAGATGAATAATTAACAAGTTGGATAATAAGAACTTAATTTTTCAACTAAATAAATTAGTTAGAAATTAATTAGGTCCATAATTGATGAATTAGTTAAAGGTAATTAATTTCCAACTAAAGAGTTTAGTTAGAATTAATTTAGTCACCTAGTAACTAAATAGTTAATTAAATTACCTAAGTTTATTTTCAAACTAAGAGTTGATGTGAAAATAATTAGGAAATGCATAAGGAATTAAATAAATAATATTCCTAAAGAATTAGTAAAAGTTACTAATACAAATCCTATCTGAAGAGTTCAGAAAGGAAACCGAGTTCATAACTAATTATGGTTTTCTAAAAAGATGCATGTTAGAAAACTTGGTAAATCAACTTAGAATAATTAATCATAATTAATTAATTAATTAAAATATTGAGTGAACGAAGGCACTGGTAATACTAGAACCCACAACCTCCAACCATTCATCCATTATCGTGGAGTTTATGTCACTTCCTACAGGCAAGCATATATTTATACCATGACTAGAATGGATTTCCTAAGTAATAAATCTACCTTGGTGGAACATTAAGTATGACTTCCCATAGAAGCATACTTATTGGTACATCTAGGTGAGATGAATTGGTTGGTTAATACACTCGACATTAACCTATCAATATACTACCTATAGTAGCTCTATTAATAGATTAATGTGTCAAAGAAAGGTGCTCCTCAATTATGCTAAGTATGAAGATACCGAGTAGCAAAGTTGAGTGGAAGAGTCCCAATTTACCTTGTAATAAGTATTCATAACCCATAATCAGTTGCTTATTACGAAAAATGAATGATCGTCAAACGAATTAATATGCTCATGCATACATTCATCATGTTTAAAAGTCCATTCAATAGTTACTAGCTTACTAATATTATATTTATTTTTATAGACAATACCTTAATCATGAACCCATGATTTATTCTACTTAACAAATGCACCCTGAACGGTGAGAATTATGTGAAGTGGAAGAGAAACCTCAACATCATTTTAAATTATGATAAGATCACATGAGTTCTTTCTAAGTAAACACCCCCTGATCTGATGCTAATGCTCTAGTTAACTGCTACATACTAGCCTCAATGACCAGTGTGTTACAACAGCAGTATGATGGCATGGATATGCCTCTGACATGATGTACCATTTACATGAGATATTTAGTACAAAGATTCAATATGCTAAGGTGAGAGTTGTCAATGCTTTCAAGAACCTTAAGTAAAAGCGGAGCCAATGAGAGATTACACGCTCAAGGTAATCTTCTTCCTTAATGAGGCTAAGTTACATGAGGCTGAGATTGATTATGATAGTTAAGTGTCCATGATCATTCACAGTCTAAACTCTCAATTCTCGCAATTCAAGTTGGACTATGAATTGTATAGCAGGGACTACACCCTTAATGGGTTGATGAATGACTTGTAAGCTGTGGAGGAGGTTTTTGAAATCAAGAAGAACTCAGAGGCAAATGTGGTGACTGTGGAGCCCAAGAAGGCAATGAGGCCAAGGAACAAAAGGAAAAAGAATGCCAACAAATTGGCTGGACCAAAGAAGAAGCCTATGAAAAATAAGGCACAAAAGGATAGTACCAAGGGAAAGTGTTTCCACTACAGTGCTAAAGGACATTAGAAGAGAAACTGTTAGGCCTACCTTAATTGTATAAAGAATAAATAAGGTATAGGTTTTCTAAACATGTTAGAAGCATTTTTAGTGGATGATTCTACTAATACCTAGATAGTAGATTTTGAGCCACAAACCATGTTTGAATTCTTTGCAAGGGTTCTAAACAAAGAGGAAGTTGACTAAGGGTCAGTTCTAGACGAGGATGGAAAATTGGCCACTATTCTCAACTCGAGCAGTGGAAGCCATTATCTTGCAATTTTTGAATAACAAGCTATTAGTTTTAGATAATGTTTATTTTATTCTTGGACTTTACATAAATTTGATTTCTGTCTTTTGTTTAATAAATTCTGGATATTTTATTTCTTTTGGTAATGAGATTACCATTTCTATAAATGGAATTTTAATTTGTTTTGTATACAAATAGCGGCATACCTACTAAACTTTGCTCCATTAAAGGCATTGCCTAAGAACGAAGGGCGCTGTGGACATGACGTAAACCATCTTTACATTACTTACGAACTTGAGGGTGTTCAACACATGTGTATAAGACTGAGTCCACAAAGATGGAACCAAGGTAGGAGGTATGTTTGTTTGTAGGATATCATAAGGGTACAAGGGGATACTGCTTCTATAGAACACAGGATAAGAAGGTATTTGTTAGTGCAAATGCAGCCTTCTTAGAAGAGGATTTGTGAGAAATCACAAATCTCGCAACAAGATTATTCTTGAAGAATAAAATGACTAATCAAAATCTAAGGATGGTTATGATAAAGTCATAACTGATATGGATTTAAGAGTTGAATCGAACTAGTTGCACCTCATCATAATGAGAGGGTATTAGACAACCTGACATATACATGGATCTAGGAGAGCACATGGTGGCTCTCTCAAATGAACATGAATCAGTTCCCATTACACATGAGGAAGCCATTAACGATGTAGATGTTGTTCACTAGCAAAAGGCAATGAAATCGGAGTTGGAATTTATGCATTATGACAAAGTCTGGACTCTTGTAGATACACCCAAAGGAATAAAATCCATTGGGTGCAAGTGGATCTATAAAAGAAATAAAAGAGTTCATGGGAAGGTGGAGACCTTCAAAGCTAGGCTAGTAGAAAGGAGTTATACCTAAAGAGAAGGTATCAACTAGGAAGACAATTTATGCTAGTGACTATGGAAAGGGAGGTGCAACGGGGGAGAAGGAAGGAGGAAGAAGATGTGAAGGTGAACCAAAAAAAATGGGGAAAAGAAAATAATGAAGCTTTTTTTAGTAGCTTCTCGAGGAAGATAAAATGGGAATGGGACTAGATAAGGAGAAGATGGAGAATGGGTGATGGGTAAGACAAGCCATCCCTCCCGGCCTATCATTTTGGTGAGATGGGATTAGAGTAACCCAACCCAACCCACCCTATTGCATAGTAGGACAGGACAACCCGATGGGCCCAGCTAATTTTGACACTTCTACCCACCTCTTTACTTATCATTGTAATATTTCCCAAATATATTAATTGCAACACATTATATACTCAACTATCATAATTTAGTCAAATTACACTCACCATTTAATTGAATGTTAAACTAAACAGTTTTGCCTAAAATGTGTTAGTCATGTGATAAAAAATTGTTAGACAAAAAATTCTATACAATTCCTTGAAGAAATTATCCAACATACCCTTTATTAATTAACATCATCTTTTTTACTTCTCCTTTTTCATTATTATCAACATTCATCTTCTTCAACCAATATTTCGAAGAAGATTATGTTAGGTTGCCACCAAAGAACAATTAACCCAGCTCTTCCCGTCTCTATGTGCCTTTTACCTTCCATTGTTTTCCTCTCTTTTTTTAAAATCATTTTCTTTATTTTCTATACCAATTTTGTCTTCTCCCCTTGTGTAAGTATTTTAATTTGAGCTTATAAAACTCAAATAGGTATGACACCGAAGTAAATAGAGCAAAATGTCATCTTGTTTCTTTTGCCTTCTTCTCTCTTTCATTATCGTCCATGTTGCCCTTGCAACAATAACGGGTCTTCTGCTCACTGGGAACCCAGACATTTCCATCCTATGGTATGGTTCAAGCTACTCAGTCCAAAGGAGGGCTATTATGTTCCCAACATGGAGTTATTAATGGTAATAATTCAAAGCTTCGATCTTGGGTTTGGCATTACAAATTTTGATAATTTACTAGTATTATGATGATTTAATTGATTTGCAGTTGTAGGAGGAAAACAATTTGGTGGCAAAGAAAATGATTTTAAAAAAAGAGTGGGAAATAATGAAAGGTGAAAAGCACATGAGAAAGAGAGAGGGGAAACTAAGTTAATTGTTCTCTAGTGGTAACCTAACATAAGCTTCTCCAAAACTAGTTGAAAGAGATGAACGTCGATAACAATGAAAAAGAGAAAAGTAAAAAGATTATGTTAATTAAGAAAGGATATGTTGCAAAATTTCTTCAATGAGTTGCATTAGTATTTTGTCTAATATTTTATTATCACCTGACTAACACATGTTAACTAAAATCATTAAGTTTAGGGGGTTACTATCCTAAATGGGACAGGGTAACTTTAAAAATTTTTAAAAAAATTGCTTTTTTAATTTTTTTAATAATGATAAATTACTTATAAATTTTAAAAAAATACGACAATCAAAAAATCAAAAAGAATAAAAAAATAATTGTACATTTAAAAAAAGTAAAAATTTTGAAGAAAAAGTAAAAAAAAAATTAAAAGCATTTTAAAAATTCCAAAATATACTATAAATAAAAAAATAAATATTATAAACAAAAAAATGAAAAAAAATAAAAAGAAAAATGGGGGGAACGGTAGCTTAGTTCCCCCCTTAAGTTTAACACCCAATAAACAGTAGGGCGTAATTAAATTAAATTTTGATAGTTGAGTGTGCAATGTACTGCAATTAATATATTAGGAGAAATATTGCAATGATAAATAAAAATGTGAGTGGGAAATTACAAATTCTCCAAATTTTAAAGTAAATTATAAGGTATTTTTCCATTCTCAGATTTTATTCATCAATTGAATGCTTGAAATTTGTTTTTAAAATTTGATCAATTTCTTATAGTGTTGGATTTGAATTACAAAAAGCCCTTCATTTGAACAAAACTTTAAAAACATTAATCTAATTTTTATCTTTTTTAATAACGTACTTATGAAAAAACTTTTTTTTTGTTTTTTTTTAATTTCATTATTATTGTTTTCATTAGTTATGTTATAGAGGGAAGAAGCTCACTTGATAAAAAATCCTAGATCACTAACCGGATCAATCAATTTCTGAAGACCTTCCATTTCCTTGCAGAGGTTGGCTAAGTGGGCTTGCTATTTTGCATAGTCATTGGAGGCCCATATCTTCTTGAAAAGTTCTTCACCTTTGTAAAGTTTTTTTCCCCCATTAGAGTAAAAGAAATCATGCTCGGCATTAATTCGCTGAGTCAACAAAAATATAGGGTCTCACCCCTGAATGTGTCCAAAACCTTTTCTTCCGACCCAACTTCATCATCATCACAATCATCCACAATAATCATGACAAAAGATAAAAGCTCAGAAAGTCCAGGGTTAGCAATTGCGTCAACCAACGACCTGTCAAAAGCTTTCTTCAAGTTTTCAAGTCTTTTTCTTAATGTCTTGTCTTGAAGAAACTTCACTGAAAGTTGGTTCAGGTTATGAAAAGCAGCAAGATTTTGGGTCAAAGTTGCCTCAGAAATTGAAAGGGCGGCTACAGTTGAAGAACTCCCACCGATTTTTGAGTTGCTTATGCCATGGAATTCTAGTAAAAGGAACAATGGGAATTAAGCAAGGAAAAAGGGAAGACAGGTGTTACAGAAAAAGGATGAAGCTGTAACTTGGGTTGTCGAAACTAACGTTTTAAAGAAAGCAGATAAGCAGCTAAGGGTCTTGAAGTAGGAGTCTTCCTTTTTCTTTTTGTCAAAACTTTCTCATCATCTTAAGGAATTTCAAGTAAAGCAGTTATTGTGGGAGGAGCATATTTGAACATAAAATTTGGCTTGTCAATTATTTAACAAGAAAATCCTGAGTGTTAAAACAACAAAACATAATTGGAAAGTTAGGAAGGAAAACATACCAAAATGAGGGGTATGTTGACTTGGTCAGATAAACTAGTCTTTCTCCATTGGTCCCCCACCTTCCCGTTAGTCCATGTTGCCGACTGAGGGGCACCTACTGTTTGTGCTTTCTCGTTTCGTACTACTTTCAGCTCTCTAGCTTACATATACCATAGCAGTCCAGAGGCGTCATTTCAAAGGTCAACCTCGAAGACAACCAGCTGGGATCCATTCCCTCTTCAACTAAACATTGTGTCATTTTCCATATGAAATAGAACTCTGTACATAGAAATTTTTCTGTTACTTTCTTTTGTTTTTTGTGTTTTTTCCTCATTATATTATTTTTCCTTTGTACAGCGGCCAGCCTTGCATATCTCTTCTATATTTATGGTGTAAATTAGATATGAATATATAGTTCATTTGCACAAATTGAAAACTTTACATGGTATCAGATTGATTTTGACCACTTACCCTGTGCCATCCTGATCCAACGTTGCTAAGACAATGTCGAAGGAAACAGAGCCTCAGGATGCCATGGCTAGTGCTCCAGCTACAACACTTATCAACAGTATGGATTTGGATTCCCCATACTACCTCCATGCCTTTTTGCCAAAAGAGATGAAGATGGCACTTTTTACCAAAAGCAAAACCGGTTTTGTAGACAATTCCCTTCGAATGCCTTCGGCCAACTTACAATATCTCTGTCACTAGCTTAGATCCAACACAAAATGGAGAAGGACATTCGAGACCGTATCATGTATACCGACACTACTAGGGAGATATGGGTTCATCTTCAAGAACAGCTTAGAAAGGATTGTGTGTCTCGGCTTATGAAATACAATGGGCCATTACTCTTCTCCAACAAGAGAAAGTGATAGTAAGTGTGAACTATACTAAACTCAAAACCTTATGGGATGAGTGGGATTCCATTGCTCTGATGCCAAAGTGCTGATCTTGTGGGGCGTAGAAGGATTATGCCACCATACGCGATAAAGAGAAACTCTATGAATTTCTGATGGATATTGACAACGTGTTCAGGGACGATGAGAACTCAGATCCTAGGAACATCTCATACACCCAATCTAAATCATGCTTATCATATCGTCTTCGAAGATGAACAGCAACACAATATCATTATTGTACGATGCCCCATAGTGGAAGTTGTAACCTTTCAAGCTGAAATCAGAAACATTGATAAAGGAGTGAATGATAGAAGAAGGGAAGAAAAGAAGGGAAAAACCTAAGTGAACCACAGCAGCAAGCTCGGACACATGAAGGAACACTGTTTTGAACTGATTCATTATCCCTCCAACTAGAAAAATGGGCAACATGATGGGTATCAATAAAAACCATCGTGATGGGTCGAGAGCTACACAGGTTAGCATCGAGATCAGTCCTGTTCCTGGGTTCACCCATTCCCAACTCAACCACCTTCTGGAATTCTTGAACATGAAAAGAGATACATCAACCTAGCAGAAACAATCCAATGTTGTTATGGCAAACATGACTAGTAAGGCTATTTATAAAACACCATGAATTATTGATTCAGGCGCTATTGAACATATTACCTACAATGATGCTTTGCTAGAAGGGCAGCCATTGATAAACCACCTGTCAGAAGATAGAATGAAGAGTGTCCCTATCAAGTATATTGGGACAGTTCATCTTCCCAATGGATGAAAATCATGTGTTGAGCGTACCAAAGGCAAGTGAAACTTGTTGTGAGTAAATAAATTAACTTGAGAATATAATTGTGCTTCGACTTTTGTTGCTAATTATTGTGTTATGTAGGACCTAGTTACGAAGAAACTGATTGGTCTAGGTAAACAACATGGGAAAGGTAAACAACATGGGAAAGTAGCTTTTGCAGTTGACAAGATGAGTAATGTCGAACTCTAACATAAAGACTTGGTTATGCCTCTAGTACAAAAATTTAGCATCTTGAAATTAATTCTAATAGTGCTTTTGATTATTTTGCCTCTTGTTGCGATTCTTATATAAAAGCCAAACAAACCATACTGCCTTTTGCTATTAATATAATGAAATCCAACTCTTGCTTTGATTTAGTTCATTGTAATATGTAGGGACCTATAAAACACCTTCATTTGCTAGAGCTCATTGTTTTCTTTCCATAGTTGATGACTATAGCCCAGGAGTTTGGGTTTATTTGATGAAATACAAGTTTGAAGTGGCTCGTTATCTACCTATGTTTTGTAACTTGATAAAAACCCAATTTCAAAAAAATGTTAAGCAAATTCAGACTAGCAATGGAACTAAGTTTCAATCAAATTACATGGTCAGAACTTATGAAGAAAATGGAATTTTATTACATACTTCTTGTGTTGATACTTCTTAGCATAATAGAGTAGTTGAGAGGAAACACACACATCTTAGAAGTAGCATGTGCTCTTTGGTTTCAGCTAGCGTTACTTATCAAATTTTAGGAAGAATGCATACTTACTGATGTGTATCTCATTAATAAACTGCCTTCTAAGGTCATTGGCAACGGAATACCCTACGAGATATTAATGGTAGTTAAACCCTCTTGTCAACACTTAAAGGTTTTTGGGTGCCTAGCCTATGTACATGATAATTGCATAAGGAAAGACAAATTCAGTGAAAATAGGAGACCCTGTATCTTTGTGTGCTATCCAAATGGGTAGAAAGGCTATTGTGTTTATGACATCCAAAAAGGTATAATTTATAAATCTCAATATAGAATTTTATTTTTAATAAAATTTTCCTTTTCAAGGGACAGGAAGCATTTTGGGAACCAGTCACTCTAGCAATAGCACACTTGGAGGAACGTTGAATGGCCCACATGTTATTATAAATCACTAAGTCTCATTCGATAAGCCTAGTCTAAGTGAGCCTCTGTGGCTATCATACTTGCAGAGAGGAGATATAACCCTCTACCGACCCTTGAGCACCTAGCGATTGGGCCGCATTACGAGCCCAATAATCCCTTGGCTAGTTCGAGTCCCTTAACTAACTTTGGCACTCTCAAGCCCATCATCCATATTAAGCCCAATTCTACTACAATTGATCCATGCCCTATCTAAGCAGCTCTACTATCACCATTTCTCCCCTAATTATAAGATTTTTCTTATTGTTGTGACCTCCCACCATGAACGACATAATTTTGCTCAAGTCATTAAGTGTGAACGATGTCGTAAAACCATGAAGAGGGAATTCCCAGCCTTAGAAGAAAATGGGACTTGGACGATGGAAAACCTCCCTCTGGGTAAGAAAGCTATTGGTTTAAAGTGGGTGTACAAGATCAATTAAGAGAAGTGGAGAAATTGAGCGCTATAAAGCTAGATTGGTTGTAAAGGGATTCACCAAAATTGAAGGCATTGACTTCCACGAGACCTTTGCACCTGTTGCAAAACTAGTCATCATTCGGTGCCTTCTTATTATTGCAATCAAGAAATGATGGGAAATTCACCAACTTGAAGTCAATAATGCCTTCTTGTATAGGGATCTAGATGAATAAGTTTACATGCAAATACTGCAAGGGCTTTCCAAAGATGGGGAGACAAGAGTTTGTCACTTAAGAAAATACCTATATGGCCTTAAACAAGCTTCACAAAATTGGCACCACAGTTTTATCAATGCTTTACTCCACATCAGCTTCCAACAATCTAAAACTTATCATTCTCTCTTCATCTACAACATGGATGCTATGCTTCTTTATTATTGCTTTGATATATATTGATTATGTGATCCTTGTAGAAAATAACAAGGAGAAGATACAAAGAGTGAAACTCTACCTTGACAACACCTTGAGCATCAAGGATCTTAGCCCTCTAAAATACTACTTAAGAATCGAAGTTGCAAGATCACTATAGGGCATTGTACTAAGTCAACCTAAATACACCCTAGGCCTTTTAGAGGATATAGACTGCAAGGCTATCAACCTTGAAATTTCCCTATGGAGTAGAACTGTTGACTGTGTGCGAATAGTTAAGGTCTTATTATTGATGCCTCACAGTACAGGCGGCAGGTGGGTCGCTTACTGTACCTCACTATCACAATACCTGACATCACTTATGCTTTTAACATCCTCAGTTAATTTGTCAATTGTCCCAAACAAAAACACTTGATAGCAGTGGAACATCTATTGAGATATCTCAAAAAGATCCCGAATCAGGAATTATGCTTACTGCCATAGGAAACCTGACACTACAGGCTTATTGTGATGCAGATTGAGGTGGATGTCTTATGATGCGATGCTTTAAGACCAGTTACTTTATCTTACTTGGTGTTTCCCTCATTTCATGGAGAACAAAGAAGTAGTTAGTAATACCCCAATCGTCTATGGAAGTTAGATATTGAGTAATGTCAGCTACCATTGGTGAACTACTATGGCCACATTGGCTCTTAAAAGATTTATAGATGCCACAACTCAGACCCACCACCCTGTTTTGTGACAATCAAGCTACCCTTCACATTCCTGTAAACCCAGTATTCCATGAACAAACCAAGTATATGGAAATGGATTGCCACTTTTTTTGGGAGAGGGCACAGTCAAATGAGATCTCACCTGCTTAGCTAGTCGACGTTTACACCAAGGCTTTGGAACACGACATAATTGTCTCCTTAATTGCCAAGTTAAGTATTGTTCATCTTCACCATCCAACTTAAACGGTAGTGTTGACTTGGTCAAATAAGCTAGTATTTCTCCATTGGTTGCCTACTTTCCTTGTTGGTCCATGTCACCTAGTGAGTGGCATGCACCTACTATTTGCGTAGGCTTTCTTTGTACTAGTTTCATCTCTCTGGCTACCATATACAATAGTTGTTTAGAAGAGTCATTTCAAGGGTCAACCCTGAAGACAACCAGCTGGGATCATTTCCCTCTTCAACTAAACATTTGTGTTGTTTTCCCTTTAAAATAGAACTCTATACATAGAACGTTTTCCTTTTATTTTATTTTTCCTTCTGTATTTTTCATTATTGTACTATTTTGCTCTGTATTGTAGCTATAAAGGATTAACTTGGTCAATGTTTATATTTATGCTTGTGGGGCCGTTCTCCCATGTGCCCATTAGTCTTTGTTTCTGTGTTTATTTATTGCTTGCTAGTGTTTGTTCCAGCGTTGGCATATCTTTACTCGGGATGTCCTTAGTTGACTTTTTATTATCTTTCACAATATGCTGTAGTGTATAGTTATTGTCTTTGTCCTCTCTCTGACCGAGGACCTCTCTTTATATTAGTTTATTAGTTGTCGTTGTATATAAGTACTCTTTTTGTAAACATTTTGAATTAAATGAAAAAGAGTTTTCTTCCAAAATCTTTATGGTATTAGAGCATGATCTTTGAAATCTGAAGTTTCTCCATCGTCTTCATCTACAAAGGCATTCAGATATGGCTAAGACTGAGAGTCAGAAAGTTGAGTCGACAATGACGACCACCGCTGTTGCTGTAGGTGGAACCAAGATTCCAGACATAGCGTCTCCTTACTACCTTCACTCATTGGACAATACTGGTCAGCATCTCACCACAGATCTCCTAAAGGATGGAAACTTTGCCGAATGGGCAAGTGACATTTAAGAAGTCCTTTTTGCAAAAAATAAGATGGGGTTCATTGATGGAAGTTTGAAACTACCCGATGAGTCCTCCCTGGATTATTAGAGTTGGCTTCGAATTGATGTTATAGTTAGAAACTTGCTGAAAAATGCCATGAGTAAGGACGTTAAGAATAGCGTCAAGCTTGCTAAAACCTCACGAGGTATTTGGGTGGATTTGCAAAATAGATTTGGGAAAGGCTCAACACCAAGGGTGTATGAAATTAGAATCAATTTCTTAACTCAGGCAAGATAAGGCTTCTGTCTCCACTTACTACACCCAGCTAAAGGGCCTCTGGGACAAGATGTAGGCTATTGTTCCCATGCTAAAGTGCACTTGTAATGGGTGTACCTGTAACATTCAGAAGCGTTTCTCAGAAAGAGGTAAGCAAGAACAACTGATGGAGTTCTTGATGGGATTAAATGATGTTTTTGGGATAACTAAAGCCCAAATCCTCAGCACTAGACCACCACCTTTGATTGGAGATACCTACCATATAGTCTCTGAAGATGAACAACAAAGACAGGTCCATCTTCACGAAAATTCACTATTGAAGCCTTAGTATTCCAAGTTCAAGGAAAGCATAAGGAGACTGGAGATCGAAGAGGTGGAAGACAAGAAAAGCGATGCTGTAAGCACTGCAAGAAGATAGGCCATAATGAGGAACAATGTTTTGAACTAATTAGGTACACTCTTGGATGGAAGAAAAACAATCGTGAATCTACCAAGAAAGAGAGATCATTGCACAAGTTGAAAGTGAAGGCTCATCAGTTTTAGGGTTAACCAAACTACAATATGATCAATTGTTATAGAATTTAAGGGAAGAAATAGTGGGTATGAAATCTGAGAATCAGTCCCTAACCCCTGTTATTAACACTACTGGTAAGGTTAATTTTGGGAAGCCATGGATACTTGATACTGGTGTATCTAAACACATTACTTGTGATCATAGATTGTTAAAGGAAAGGAAAGCCATTTGGGAACCACTAGTGAGAATTCCCAACGGTAACAGAGTTTCCATTAAGAGCATAGGAGAAATATGTCTCCCAAATGGAATGAAAATATCTAATGTCTTGAATATACCAAACTTCAAATGTAATTTGTCACCTGTTAGCAGACTAACCAAAGATTTTAATGTGCAATAACTTTTGCTGAGGATATGTACATCATGCAGGACTTGCATTCGAAGAACCTGATTAGACTATGTAAACAAAGCAATGGCCTTTATTTTTTGGAGCTTGCCCAGGATAAAAGCAAGCCATGGCAGTTAGCAAGGATTACAACTCTGAAGTTTGGCATGAAAGGCTGAGTCACCCCAAAAGAAAAGATCCAGCAGATTAAGTTTTTTTTTGTAGTGATGTTAATGATCAGAACATCTCATTTTGTGATGCTTGTATGAAAGCTAAACAGACTAGACCTCCTTTTCCTGTTAGTTTTATCAAAACTTCTTGTTGTTTTGAATTTACACTGTGATGTTTGGGGACCCTACAAAACACCATCTTTATCTAGAGCCCATTATTTTTTATCCATAGTAGATGACTATAGTAAGGGTGTTTGGGTTTATCTAATGAAGCATAAATCTGAGGTTGGCCAATATTTGCGTATGTTCTGTAAAATGATAAAAACTCAATTTGGGAAGCAGGTTAAACAGATTAGAACAGACAATGGTACTGAGTTTAAGTATGGCCATCTGATTGAATTCTATGAGGAATAGGGTATTTTGTTGCAAACTACTTGCACTTATACTCCCCAGCAAAATGGGGTAGTAGAACGAAAACATAAACATATTCTTGATACAGCCAAGGCTCTAAGATTTTAGGCAGGACTCCCAATAAAATTTTAGGGTGAATGTATTCTAATGGCAGTTTATTTGATTAACAGGTTATCATCAAGGGCCATACAAAACAAAACGCCTCATGAGATCTTGTTAGAAAGAAAACCTAAATATCAACATTTGAAGACCTTTGGTTGCTTAGCTTACATGCACGAAAATGAAAAAGGGAAGGACAAGTTCAGTGAAAGGGGGAAATCAGGAATTTTTCTGGTATACCCAAATGGCCAAAAAGGCTACATGATATATGATCTTGAGCACAATGTTATTCACACATCAAGAGATGTATTATTCCTTGAAGATGTTTTCCCTACAAATAGGTAAGTCTAGAAATGTCTAAACAGGATATCTCAGGTTCAAATGGTGTTTATTTGGAGAATTTAAAGATTGGGCTCGATAATCACCGGCAACTAAATGAAGGCCCATTGGAAGTCATTCATGAGAACCCCACCAATATGATGAAAGGTGGGCCAGCTAATGACACCAGTCCAACCACTCTAGCAGATCAGCATGCTTCTCCAAATGAATTTGACCCTCCAGCTTATGACACTAGCCCAATTCTTTTATCACATCAGCATACTTTCCAAAATGAATTCGACTCTCTATCACGTGCAGAAGGCCACAGTCTTCAAAGCCCACATCAACATGAAAGTCCACCTTCAAATAATGAAACTAAAGAATCAATGCATCCAGCTGAGCATGAAAGCATCATTCATCATTTATATACTGACGATGATTCTACTCGAACAGAAGTAATGAATCAAGGAGATTCGCAAGTCCCTCAATGACCCCAACGAACAAGGCATCATCCCAAACATTTGGAACTTTATGAAGTAGATGCTCCAACTTCAGGTATGCAGAGGAATCCTTCCAATATTCATGTTGTTGCTTATCCTCTGTCTTCTCAAATTTCCAATAAGAGGTTTCATCCAACGCACAAGGCCTTCTTGGCCAGTATTACTAGGCATGATGAGCCCAGAAGCTTTTCACAGGCAATAAGAAATGAACATTGGCGTGAGGCCATGAATAAGGAGATTTCTGCTCTAGAAGAGAATGGTACATGGACTTTGGAAGAAATTCATCCTGGAAAGAAAGCAATAGACTCAAAATAAGTGTACAAAATTAAGTATAAACCAAATGGGGAGATAGAAAGATACAAAGCCAGGTTGGTTACAAGAGGTTTTTCTCAGGTTGAAGGTGTTGACTTCCACGAGACCATTGCACCCATTGCCAAACTTGTGACCGTTCACTATTTGCTCACAATTGCTGCTAAAAATGGGTGGGAATTGCATCAATTGGATGTGAACAATGCTTTTCTTCATGTGGATCTTGAAGAAGAAGTGTATATGCGTATTCCTCAAGGCTTTGCTCGTTAAGGAGAAACCAGAGTTTGCAAATTGCAAAAGTCAGTAATATGGTCTAAATCAAGCATCTAGAAACTGGTATCACAAGTTTACAAATGCTCTTCTTTTCATGGGATTTACACAATCTCAAGCAGATCATTCTTTGTTCTTGTATGAGGAAGGTACAACCTTCATTGCCATACTAATATACGTGGATGATGTCATAATTGCTGGAAACAACAGGGAGCAAATACAGAAAACAAAAATGTACTTAGATTCCAAATTTAGCATTAAGGATTTGGGTCATTTGAAATATTTTTTAAGGATTGAGGTGGCTCGGTCATCACATGGAATTGTCTTAAGTCAGTGAAAATATACTTTAGATATCTTGGAAGACGTAGGGATGCAAGCCTATCATCCTTGGAAGACCCCCATTGAACAAAATCATAAATTGTTTATTGATGATGACGGACCTAACACATATGAAGCAAGATATAAACGTCTAATTGGGCGCCTATTGTACGTGACTGTCACCAAACCGGACATCACCTATGCAGCTAATTTGCTTAGTCAATTTGTTAATATGCCTAAGCAAATACACATGAACGCTGCAGAGCGTATCCTTAGGTAATTGAAACAGGCACCAGGACAAGGCATTTGGTTACCTGCATTGGGCAATTTAACTCTTCAAGCGTACTGTGATGCAAACTAAGGAGGATGTGTCCTATGACACGCAGATCTCACACTGGTTATTTTATTACACTGGGGGGGTTCACCAGTTTCTTGGAGAACCAAGAAACAGTCTGTAGTAGCTCGTTCATCCGCTGAAGTCGAGTATAGATCCATGGCTACCACAGTTAATGAGTTGTTATGGTTGAAATGGTTACTAAAAGATTTAGAGGCTGCCTAGCCTGGTCCCATAATTCTCTATTGTGATAATCAGGCTGCACTTCATATTACAGCTAACCCAGTATTTCATGAACATATGAAACATGTTGAAATGGATTGCTACTTTGTTAGGGAAAGAGTACAGTCTAATGATATAGCACCAACTAAGATCTCGACTGGTGCACAGCTAGCCAATGTTTTCAATAAGGCCTTGAGTCCTGATAAGTTCAAATACCTTGTTAGTAAGTTGGGTGTTACAGATCTCCACACACCAGCTTGAGGGGGAGTAAAGGTTTACTTGGTCAATCTCTATATTTGTGCTTGTGGGGCCGTTCTCCCATGTACCCATTGGTCTTTGTTTTTGTGTTTATTTATTGCTGGTGTTTGTTCCAGCGTTGGCATATCTTTACTCGGGATGTCCTTAGCTGACTTTTTATTACCTTTTACATTATGTTGCAATGTATAGTCATTGTCTTTGTCCTTTCTCTGACCAAGGACCTCTCTTTATATTAGTTCATTAGTTGTCATTGTATATAAGTACTCTTCCTGTAAACATTTTGAATTGAATGAAAAAGAGTTTTCTTCCAAAATCTTTAAGCTAACCTCACATATCTCTTATGTATTTACAATGTAAACCAGAGATGAATATACAATTTATTTGCATAAATTGAAAAATTTACAGAGTCCGAGAACCAAGCTTAACCAAATGGATCCACCAAGAAAAATTGACCATTGTAGCACTTCTACCCACTAAAGCAACTAGGTTATCTTTATAATGCTTTACTACATTAGCTAAGGCAAAGGGTGCAATTAGAGAGGGGATGGTTTTTGGTTTAAAAGGTGTAAGGAAATTCTTTATGTCAGCACTATGGTCCTTTGCATAAGCTTGCCACCTTTTTTTTGGCAGTAGTCGCGTGAGAAGCCAAGACCTTATCAGTTTCTATCTTTGACCATCTTAGGTTAGGGGTTCCACTTAGAATGATACTCATTCTGTTTCAAATTATTTGTCATTTAAGATAACGGCACAAGAATTAAAGAAACAATTAAATATACCTCAATTCTAACAAAAAATAGTTATACTTGACTAAATTACCCTTATTAAAGTCAATTTAAACTCTTGTTACTATTTTATTATAGATAACAATAAATAAAAGTAACGTTGAAAAAATAACAATTAATACTTCATTAGTAATGTAAAACGATAGATAATTTAAAACAAAGAAAACTCATAAAACGATTAAAAAATTTGAAACAGAGGGAATAATATTTTTTGAAAGCAAAATTTTCAACAATATGAACGCTTTAGATTTTTGTGCCGACGTATCAACTATATCCTACATAGGGAGAAAAACTAGTTTGTTGAGATAGTAGTTAGTAGAATGAACAAGAAGCTTGTTAACAGAAACCTCGTCCCACCACTCAACAAAGGACGACGAGATAGAGGTTCAATAATCAAAATACAAAAAATTGAACGACAAAACTCCACTGATGAACATTAATAAGAGCTTGAAGTTTATTGAAATAGGAAGGAATGATGTTGATGGCTCGACGGTTGGGTTACTTTGTGTTTGGAGAAGGTGTGCCTTGAACTAAGCTTAGAGAATAAGTCGAGCAATTCAATTGAATCAACTAATAAATTGCTAGATTAGCCGAGCCGAGATGACCAACAATAAGATCTTGTGATAGAAACTAGTTTGCTTATATTTGATTTTGCTCGTCATTGAAAATCAATGATTCAAAGATATGGTTTTAAACCAATTCAGCTCGTATTCTTGGCTGCTAAGTGGATGATATGAGTAAGAACAAAAGGAAATAACTATGTTCTTCTAAAGATACGGGAAGGTCGTCGGTCCCTTTAAAAGTGGATTTGAAATGTTGTAAGGTGTATTCTTTTTGTTTGTTGTCCATGACAATGACGTCGACTTTGATGGCTCATGCACAGGTTTCACCATCTAACCATAAGGACGAAGTCTAGTAATGGCGGCACTGTCAAACAATGTTAGTCCTATCAAGTTGAACCTTAAATGTGGGCCGTTGGTTGTCCGACGCCAACATTGCAGGGCAAGACTTATGAGCAAAAGATTTGGGGTAATGGATTGTCGACTTGGGTGAATGGCCTCAAATATACCCAGTTGTTTCCAAGAATCACTAAAGGAGGCATGAGATTTATCTAACCATGAAATTTATTTTGAAGTTGGGTTTGGGAAGTTTCCAAAGGGATGAGAATGAGAGAACCTCTACCCTAGTGAAAAGGTAATCCTTGGAATGGTGGGGAAGAAATGACATGTACCCACAATAACCATCTAAGCTATTGACCTAGAAAATTTTCAAAACCACCACTGAGGGAGTCAGGGATCAATACCTATCTTCATGGTTCTAAAGAAGAAGGAATAATACTGACAGTGGATGAAGGGTCAATATTGGAGGTCGCAACCAGTCCGCTAACTGAAGAAGCAGCAGGAGCACTGCAGGAAGCTATGGAAGTGTGAGGATGAGAAGAGAAGCATGAGCTCTGGGATGGCAATGGAAAATACGGAGGAGGATACTAGGAGAAGAAGGCTTGAAGTGTGAATTGTGCGTAGCGAAAGAGAGGAAAATATTCAAGTATAGGAGAAAGAAGAACGCATGGGTCTTGTCACTTGAATTTTGAAGATGAAGTATAGAAGGATTGTGGCTATTAGGTCCGGTTTGTTTGGGAGTTTTTTAACCAAAAAGTTACATTTAAAAAAAACACTTAAAAATAAATAAATACAGGATTGTGCTATTAACTTCTGAAAAATCATCTACAATATAATAAGAAATTATTTTTGAACAAATATACTTCTGTCAATTTTAAAAATTCTCCCGCTAATCTTTCCCGTTACCCGAAGTCACGAACAGCTCCATACCCATAGACGAAGCTCTTCTCCCTTCACTTCCGTCGACCAACAAATTTATACACGATTTCTTGTGGGTGTGATAGTAGCATATTAATTTGAGTATTTAAGTTCAGCTCAAGAAAGGTCTCAGCTTTCTGGGTGGCTTCAAGTGATCTGAACCGAATAGACAGACAATTGGTAAAGAAGAACGAAAGCAAGACGAAGTATATGATAATGACGATGCGTCGACGACGAAAGATAAGACGCGTGCAAGGTGGTCTTCAAGGAAGCCACCGGAATCGCCATTTAGAAGAACTTGTGCGAATTTTCTAGGTGGTTTGGAGTTGGAGGAAGGGATTCAACCTTTCAAACTAGTTTGTTGAGATAGTAGTTTTATTAATATTTATGTCATTAACTTTATGGCATTAACTTTGGGGGACAAATAGATTAGCTATGCACTAATGCACATAAATATAACCACCCACTAACTACGATAATTTAGGGAAATGAGAATTATCAATTACAATTATTTATAATTAAAGTTAATGACATAAAAATTAATAATACTATTAAATAAATTTAATTATAATAATAAATAATTATATTAAATTAAATTATTCTTATTAAAATTAATTAAAATTTTAATTATTTTATTATAAATAATAAATAATAATATTAATAATAATATAATAATTAATAATAATTTAAATTAATAAATAATTTAAAATATAATAAAAATTTTAAAATATAAATAATTTAAAATATAATAAAATAATAATAAAAAATGAATAATTAAACATTAAAATATATAAATAGGCTGCACAAGTCTACGAGGGACCATTTGTTAGTAAATTATCATGACACACTTCCGTACAGCATTTAGCCTGCTTTATTTGACTCCATAATTTTTGCACATTTTTTAAAGTAGTACCTCTGATGAGATTGTAACTCCAGCTGTCCACATGCTACCCTTTATTTAATGTTATCTTGTTGTCAAAAAGTACCAAAACATGTTTGGATGAAAGCAAAGTGTGCCTGTGTTTGTAGAATTCCGAGGAGTTACCCGGCCTTCCATCAACAACAAGAAACTTGTTGGAATACGATTTTTCGCCACCAGCAAACTTACTATTTATGAGTCTTTTACCTAAGTGTTAATTTTGTAAAAGACCCCCACTTTATAAAATTTTTTTAAGTTTAAATATTTCGCTTACTCTCATATCGCTCACATATGAACAGTAAGAGATTTTTATAAATTTTTTATTTATTTTTTTAATGTTTTTATTTTTTAATATTAATTAATTATTTTTTATATCATATATTTTTTTAAAAATTTTTGAAATATTTTTAAATGTTTTTAAAATGTTTTTATATTTTTATGTATTATTTACTCATAATTTTTTTGTTACTATTTATGTATAAGTAAAAAATTTAAAAAAAATGTAAAAAATTCTCAAAAAAATATATAATATAGTAAATACTTAATTAATGTTAAAAAAAATTAAGATAAAAAATATAAAATATAACAAATTGATACTGTCAAAATTGAGGTGACATAGAAAGGGGGTAGGGAAAGGGATGTAGGATAGAAATCCCCTATTTTAATTGAAATGATGCTTTTGAACAAAAGTTTTGTTTCCTTTGTTTTTTTTTTTAGTTCAATTATTTTCACACCATTCTTCAATTACACCTTCCATATTCTTTTATTTTAATAATTTCTTTTACTTACATGGCATCCACATAAGCCATTATAATTTTTCCTCAGTTTTCCATCAAGTTCTCCATCTCTGCTCAATCTGGTCATTTTGGCTCTCTCTCACACTAGTCGATCAATTGTCTCTATCTTCTCTCTTCGTTGGCTGTCGTTTAACCATTTTTCGATGTCACTATCTGAAGCCACCAATGTTGCCTTCTTTGCAGCCAACGTTTTCAATGCCTTTGTCGTCGCATGTTAACGCAGCTGCCGTTGCTTGTTCTCTTTGGGATACCTCGTACCTAGAATTTTCAAATTATTGTCTCTTGGTCCTCATATGGAAACCCTAAAAGGAAAAGTTAAAACAAAATACTCACGATTTTTTGGAGTATTTGGAGCTAGCTTATGTGAGTAGGAATTCATATAAGGTAAGTTTTTCAGTCTAATTTGTTTTTTCTACTACTTTGCTTTGTATTGTGCATAAGTATATGGATATTTTTTTGCTACTTTGCTCTGTATTATGCATACCATTTTCTTTGCAAGTTTTTGTCTTTTTGTTAATGGAAGATGGAGACAGGGTTCTGGTCCTTCAAAACATCTTTTGTGTTATTACAATGAATAAATATAACTAAAATAAAAGATGTGGTTTATATTTTATGGAATTGCCCTGCCCATGACATGTTGATTATGGAAGTATAAAAATAGTGTACCTGGACAAGCTGGAGCTTTCACCTTTGATGCCTTAATGAAAAATTAATAAACTAAATCCATGCTCATACTATGTTTATACTTGTTTAATCATTTTTGTGGTTTAAAGCATCAAATTTTATTCTCAATAAGTCCTTGGACAATTACAATACCCTCTTTATTGCCTATTTGCATTAAATTCTGAATATTTTACCTATTGCAATATCCTGGAAAGAGTGAAGCTTGGAAAATTCTAAATATTTTACCTATTACAATACCCTCTTTATTGCCTATGTGCATCAAATTCTAACTATTTTACCTACTGCAATAAGCACAATTACAATACCCTCTTTATTAGCTATATTTGAAGCTTAACCAGATGTTGAACATATTGTTCCTTAAGTTTACTGCAAGTATAATTGCTAAGTTTCAATTGCCTCCAAGTCACACCAGCCCATGAAGTGCAAATTGGAAATTCTTATTTATAAATACTTTTGTTTTTCTTTTGGATTGGGGGAGGGGATAAGAACTATAATTTGTAAACTTAGTACTGATTATTGAATAATTATGTTTTTGGCCAGAAATCTGAGGAGGTAATTGGACCAGGCATGATGATGCATGAAGGGAACATAAAGGCTTCGAGATGCATGGAGGTGCACATGCGGGAACAAGTTATATATGCCATAAATATATTAAATATGTTAGATATTTGATGTCAAATAGAGGATAGGACCTAATTTGATGTAAAAAGATTAATATTTTGACTGTGGTTAATGTTAGCAGTAAAATTTATGTAACATTTGTGTTTGGTGCTTGGATTTTTGGTTTTTGTTGTCTTGCTTTGTTATTAATTGTTAAGCATAAGTGGAGAGAGATTTCTGAAATAGGCCATTTGTAACTCCACATTCCACTGTAAACAATATAACATTTTACTGTGTGGACCTATAAACCCTTGTGGAAGTCAAACCTAAAAACCATACAGCTTAAATGAAGTCAAACCATGCCATCCACATACATAATCAATACAGTAAAAATAAGTTATTCACAACAAAAGCAATCCAAATAGCAATACAATGGGATCTTCATTAATTTGCCATTTAGCTACATCTTTGGTATCAGATAAATAACCCAAATCACTATGCATATCTCTATTACTAGGCACCTCATCGGCCACTTTGTAAGAACCTCCATCTTCACCTCTATCTGTGAGGAAAAAATAGAAGAAAAAGGTAAACAGATGCCCTAAGGAAATACATTTTTAATCTTTTGAACAGTAGCAAAGTTTAGTGCTTTTGAGCATAAACAATTCATTAATATGAAGCAAAAGGGGATCATTAATATGAATTGCAGGTTTCAAACAAAATAAGAACAGATAGATAGACAATGAAATAAAACTTAATAGAAGTAAGGGGGTTTGATTCTATTAGTATATTGACATCAATCCTGTGACATTAATTGGAATTGTCAAATGGACTCTCATCAATAGTAGTTGTCACAACGTGACGGATGGAAAAGTACCACCGTCGTGACCTTAAGGCGATAAAAGGAAAAAAAAAATACAGAGATAAAATTGGAGTCACCACCAATTAATTATAAAGATAATTGGGATCCTTTAAAAATTCAAAAACTGGCCCTTGAAACTAAAGGATAGGTTCGGGAAATTACGTGTAGGGAAGGTGTTAGGCACCCCACGGCATCCATCCCTAAGGATAGTTACCCTAAATTGTTTGTGCTTAAAATTATTGTTTGGATTACCCCTTTTTTATTACTTCGATTCTTGAAGAAAAATAAGGAAGTACAAAAATTGAGCATGTCTTACTGTGTAAGTGCCTACGTACCCTTAAGGGATCAAGGTCCACGTAGTTCGAATTAATTCGATTAAAATTGGATTAAGACAATATGAAAAATTGAATTTCCACATATAGTCCATCAAAATGGGAGATTGATTCCCCACATAATGTTTGAGGAAATAAAGACGTTATGGGAAAATAAACTTCCCCACAAAGCTTAGACAAAATGGGAGAATATTTCTCCACATAGTGTTTTGAAGAAACGACGACAGTATAGGAGACGAATTTTCACATAAAGCTTGACAAAATGGGGGAGTGTTTCCCCACACAATGTTTTCAATTAAGGGATCCTAGTATAGCGTTTTTGAAAGTATTAGGGACCAATTCAAGTTTTTTGAAAATTCTAGGGTCAAATTTGAATTTATACAAATATTTCGTCAAAACTTGGATTTATAAAATTAGGTTCTTAAAAATATCAAGGGGTAATTTTGCAAAATAGATTAGTAAATAATGGACCTCTGTTAAAATTCATTTAAAATTTTCAATTAGGGCTCCCTTTTTTAAAATTTCTATTTTCGAGCAAATTCATCGGGCTTTTCAAAAATCTATCTTGAATTGGGCCTTTGGAACCCTCTTAGGTAAGTCCAAATAATTGGGCCTTTGGAGCCTTTTTGGAAACCTTGAACCTTGAACTCTTTTTGCAAAAGTCTTTCAAAGCGGGTTTTTTTTTTCTTTTAAATCACACACCCACATTTTCTCTTTGTTTCTTTAAATAATTCTATGCTTTGAACCCTCATTAAATCAAATTATCAAACAATATCCGCCATAATTAAAACATATACTTTATTCATCATTTATCAGTTTCTTAAAATTCCCCCTAACCTAAGAATCCCCTATATCATGTGAGCTTAATCTATTTTCATCAATGATCAAATATCATCCAAGTTTGTCAGCCCCTATATTTACATGGTATTCATTTTGGGTTTGTCTAGTAGTAGCATATGCCCTAGAGGATTAGAGCATCCTTAACTAAATTATCTAATGGTATGTGACTACTTCATAAATTTTAACATTTTGGTATTCGTAGGATCACGCTTATTTTGGTAGAAAAAAAAATTACTGTGCACTCAGGGAAGCAATTCTGGATTCAAACCCATAAGCAGTGTATAAAGGGAATAGTTCAAAACCTACCACTTATAAATTCAAATCACCCCCCCTCAATAATACATAACTCAAGCAATGGGGCAATTAAAAACAGGCCATAACAGAAAACTAAGAGAGGATTATCTTGACGAAATACATAATTATAAATAAAGATGGCCATGAATTTAATTCCATAAACCCGGCAGATTCACTCCAATCCGTCCAGTAGAAGCCCCAGAAACATAATCATCGATATGTAGACATTAAAATCAATTGCAGCATGCTTTAAACAAGTCCACCTAGGTAGAATATGACCTTAAACTATATAGACAACCTTTGGTAAGATGATTTCGAAATCATATCAGTAAGAAAATGTGAATAAAAGATTAAACCTTGATCATCAACTAAAATGTCTTAAATCAAGATCGATTCTCTGGGAAACTAACCTGGGACAACCAAGAGGATTTTAATTTCCTCATCAATACATATATATTACCGGAGATTAACACATCTTTACTACAAATCTAACAAAACAGATTTAAAGGAAAGAGATATACTAGCATCAACAACTACTGACATAGCATTCAGAAGAAGAAATGAACTTCTGGAATTGACCTGATAGTTTTAAATTTACAGAGGTTTGCCCCAATTTCATAGCAATGACTAGACAAAGGGAGCGAAAATTTACCTCTTTTGAGACAAATTACTCAAGCTAAAGTTTCAAGAGGGGGGAGTTTCCTGGAATTACCTTCTCTTTCTGAAATTGTCCCCCTTGCTTCTCGGTTTTTAGCTTCCGAAAATCGTCCCTTGAAGGTCCTCCTTGCTCTGTTTTCCAAAAATTCACCACAATCCTTCTAGACCCCTTTATTGATTTCCCCTTTTAGCCATCCAAAGACTCCTAGAAATTGCTCTCTTTCCCATTCTAGACGACTTTTTTTCCTTTTCTCTTTTTCCTTTCATTCTCGCCTCTTATAACCCAACGGGGAGACAAAATCCAGTACCAACAACAACAAAAATCCCGCGAGCAGAAATCCAATCCCACGAGCAAAGAGCGAGAGTAAATCACGAAACAAGCAAACGGGAGAAGCCAATCCCATGATTAGAGCTGTATTACTAGGAGCAAGGAGCTGCCATTATGGAAGGGAGGCGCAATTTCGGAGTGAAAGAGGCGCGTGATGGCTGGCAGAGGCAACGGCGAAGCAGAGAAAAAGTGCAGGGATTTGGGGATTTAGGTGGTTCTGGGTTGTGGGAGTGGGTTGACCCGGTTTGGACACTGAGTTGGGCTTGGGCTGATGAAGTTGGGGTGAAGTGGGCTCCGAATTTTGTTGTTTTATTTTTTTATTTTTGCTTTGTTTTTTTTAATGTTTTTTTAAAAGAAAATTATTATTTCTTTTTCTTTTATCCACATTTTTATTATTATTATTTTATTTATATATATATACATGTATATATTTTGTATTTTTATTTATTTTATTACTTTTTTGTTTTTTTTTTTTGTACCTGGACAAAATCCAGTATTACAATAGTAATTCATTAACATTGAACACCAACAAGGTGCAGTGCAATATAAATCCTAAGTAATTCTTATTCCTGCACTACTGTTGCCTAATAGAGAAGCCATCATTGCAAGCCTAAAAAAATTTCTCTTAGATTATATATAACATAACAATTTACCTTACAACTTTCAAGCTAAAGAGTGAGTCTTAAGAAATTCTATATATTATCTATGCCGGCATTAAAAATCTTTAATGGCTGGCATATGATCAAATTGAAGGCCAGACTTTTCATGCCAATTTAAACTATGAACTTGTCCTCAGCAAAGAGGAGTACGAAATGGCAAATACCAATCTATTACCATAATGCATGCATAATAGCATAATTAAACTTGAGTTCCACTATAGTTACAAATGAAGTATTTGTCAATGAAGGATTTGCTGTTGTAAACACCCTCAATTTTAGAAGGGATAAGTCACTTCCCAATTGGATACTAAGTTCAATAGCATCGCAAATAATTTTAAGGTAGCACCACCAGCAAATGAGTCATCCCTCCATTTATGTTGGTTCATTTTAAACTTTTTAACATCAAATTACTAAATTGTTCTTTTAAAGAAAGTTTGAATAAACATGTTTATACTTATGTTTATTCTTCTAATTACTTTTATCCACGACAAAATTATTTTTAAATTTTGTATATCTATAAAGAGTTTTTTTTTTACTCAAAAGAAACAGCATATTATTGGAGTTAAGATATTTTATATTCCAGCCCACCCTATATATAAAGATTAAAGACTCAAAGCATATTCTTAAAATTAAGTATTTAATATACAATAAAGTTTACTAACTTCAAATAACAAACAACATATTGAAACACATGTCTCCGAAAATACAGAGGATCCTTTATTCTTTCCCAAAGCATTACTAAAAGATACCCAAAATAAAAAATTAAACCCATGTTTTTGGTTAAAGAAAGATACGCAAAGCATTACAGAGGATCCTTCATTTTTCCTTTATTCAATTACATATCAAGGAAAAATGAAATACCTTCACTGGCGGTTCAAAGACAATTCTAATAACGGTAGGTAGTCCAATAGCGAAGCTAGAGGAAGGTTACGGGAATGGGACAAGACTCAACTATGGGTTGATGGTGGCATGCGAGAGTGCGTGGGAGGGATACTTAATAATCTTTGACAAGGAATGTCGAGAGTGAGAATGGGAGTGATGGATGACGAACACCATTTGTAGGAATGGGCTGAAAGTGATGTTAGGAAATGGGAGAGTCACTCAAAGAGTGACAATGTGGGAGATGGGGGAGGGGGGCAATCTGATAGTGAGCGGGAATGAATGAAAAAGAGAAAGACAAATTCTCGTCACATTAGTCAAAATATTAATAAAAAAAAAAGTGTGGGAGGGAGTGTAGATTTAAGGGTATGAATATAATATTTTTCTTATTTTTTCTTATTTAGATGTATTCTTGTATTCTACACCAAAATATGATATTAGAAAAAAGAGGAAAGAAAATGAAAAACGTACATGGTTTACTTGGTTTAATTTCCAGATATGTCAAGAAATATTTTGCTTAACGTTGGAATTTGGAGGACCCAAGATCAAATTTAATGGGTCAAAATAATAATGTAAGAATCTAATGGACACAAGAATTAATGTGATTCGATTTTTAGTCTACGTCTACTTGTAAAGACGGCGAACAAATTTTTATTAATGATAACAAAAAAGGAATACAAACGTGGCTATTTTGAAAACTCACCCCAAATACACTCAGTCATAATATTTTTTTCAGCCGTGTATCAATCTACACCCTAATTGCACACTTACATACAAGCACACTTTCTCTCTACTAATGCTTGCTCTCCGTTGCACTTCAATCAATGCTCAATACATATGCTACTTATGAGCAAGAGCGAGAGGAGTGACATTAAATGCCATGAACATGCGTGCCGGACATTGATGGCTATATGTTGATGTACAGTCAGTTACGTGCATGTGATAGGTTCACAATGTTTCCATTGTGAAACTTCCATTTTTGCGTGATGAGATCTGGTGAAGTGAACAATTGTACAATATCTGCCTTATTTATGTAACATGTTGGGATTATTTAGCTACTATGTTCACAGAAGCAATAACCATAAATGGATCAGAACAGTTAGAAAATATTCAAGTACCTAAAAGAGCCCACTATATCCGAGTAATTATGTTGGAGTTGAGTTGTACTTCTTCCCTACTATGGTGGGGACCTTTTATGGCAGATATTGGTGCACAAATCTCTTTCTTCTATATTTTCAGAGAAAGAGAATTAATATATGATCTATTTGAAGCTGTATGAGAATGATGCATAATTATTTTCGTATTGGAGGAGTAGCGGCTAATTTACCTCATGATTGGATAGATAAATGTTTGGATTTCTACGATTATTTTTTAACAGGGGTTGTTGAATATCAAAAACTTATTACACGAAATCCTATTTTTTTAGAACGTGTTGAGGGAGTTGGCATTGCTGGTGGAGAGGAAGTAATAAATTGGGGTTTATCAGGACCAATGCTTCGGGCTTTCGGAATACAATGGGATCTACGTAAAGTTGATCATTATGAGTGTTATGAGGAATTTGATTGGGAAGTTTAATGGCAAATAGAAGGAGATGTTTTCACCGGATCCAATTCAATAGATCTAGATTGTTCAGTTTGTTCTAAATAGTTTAGATTTGTTTAATTTTTTTTTAAAAAAATTATTTTAAAAAATGTGCAACATAAAAAATTAAAAAACAAAAAGCTTAATTAAGTCCTAGCCATCCAATAAGAATTTGAATGACCAGGATCTGAATGGATCCTATGCAATCACCCCTGACTTTACAGGAGTCGGATCTCATTTTTGCCTAAGGTATCAAGTAAGTCTTTTAACCATTTAATGAACTGTTGATTGTCAAATATTTAGTCACTATTTTTTACTTCGTAATTCAAGCCATCGATCAACTAATAAATTTCACCTATCAAACATCATATTTTTATTATTATTGTAGTTATAAAGGCTAATTTTAATGTGAAATTAGAAAAATAGTGGTAAGTAAAAGGAAATTTGGCTTCCTAAACTTTTTAAAGGATGAATATGCATACAAGGATCCAAATTGAAATGGATATGAGACATCCTCCCAATACTTCAATTATACCCGAAGTATCTCAAAAGATGACTAAATTAATTTGGAATCATCAAGATGAGCTTCTCAAAAGCCTAGAGTGTTACAACTACAATTACTGTTATGGATCGCAATTTAAAACTTGGTTCCCAAATAACATAAATTTCAAAGAAGAATCAAAGAGAAGGCAAATTTGATTTTAAGGCAGAGTATATCAAAGATTTGACAAAACTACAGCTAAAGGGAGACAAATAAAAGAAAAACAAAAGGAGCAATAGGAAAATTCCTATGTGCCTTGCAAATTTTTCCACTTTAGTGCCAACATTGATAGGGTCTTCGTGG
>JASKGM010039273.1:0-22963 GCA_034509205.1 Ceratonia siliqua
GTAGATTTAACCTCTTCAGATAAAGCATTCCCATCAGTAGTGCAGCCTCCAAAATTAGAACTTAAACATCTGCCAATTAACCTGAAGTATGATTTCTTAGATACAGAAGAACAACTCCCAGTGATCATAGCAGGAAACTTGCAGCCTGAGCAGGAGGAACAGTTATTAAATATTTTGAGATTGCATAAGAAAGCAATTGGCTGGACCTTAGCTGATATCCCTGAAATTAGTCCTTCCATATGCATGCACCGTATTTCATTAGAAGAAGGGGCTAAACCAGTGAGACAACCACAAAGACGACTCAACCCATTAATTTTAGATGTTGTAAAGAAAGAAGTCAGCAAGTTGTTACAAGCTGGCATTATTTACCCCATCTCAGATAGCAAGTGGGTGAGCCCAGTCCAAGTGGTCCCCAAGAATACCATAATTACTGTAGTGACCAATGAAAAGAATGAGCTTATCCCCACTAGAATTCAAAACAACTTGAGGGTATGCATTGATTATAGGAGACTCAACCAAGCTACTAAGAAAGACCACTTCCCTTTACCTTTCATAAACCAAATGTTGGAAAGATTGGATGGCAAGTCTCATTACTGTTTTCTTGATGGATTTTTGGGCTACTTCCAAATTCATATAGCACCTGAAGACTAAGAGAAAACCACCTTCACCTGTCCTTTTGGCACTTTTGTCTACAGAAGGATGCCATTCTATTTCTGCAATGCACCTGGCACTTTCCAAAGGTGTATGGTAAGTATTTTCTCTTATTATCTTGAGAGTTGCATAGAAGTTTTCATGGATGATTTTACAGTTTATGGTTCTTCTTTTGATGAATGCTTGAATAACCTAGCTAGGGTACTTAAGAGATGTATAGAGACTAACCTTGTTCTAAATTTTGAAAAATGTCATTTTATGGTAGAACAAGGGATAGTCCTAGGACATGTGATATCTAGTAAGGGAATTCAAGTTGATAGTGCCAAGATAGATGTTATTGCTTCTTTGCCTTATCCCACATGTGTACGGGAAGTTCGTTCTTTCCTTGGTCATGCAGGATTTTATAGGCGATTCATCCAGTCTTTTAGCAAGATTGCTTTTCATCCATCTCAACTACTTCAAAAGGAGGTGGAGTTTGATTTCGGCCAATCCTGCAAAGATGTGTTCGACACACTGAAGCAAGCCCTCACTACCACACCCATCCTTTAAGCACCAAATTGGGAGTTTCCCTTTGAACTCATGTGTGATGCATCCAATTACGCAATAGGAGCCATTCTGGCCTAGAAAATTGGAAAGCTACCTCATGTGATCTTTTATGCCTCTTGGACATTGGATACAGCTCAGATAAACTACACTACCATCGAAAAAGAGCTTTTAGCAATTGTTTTTACTTTAGATAAATTTCGTTCATATTTATTAGGTTCTAAAGTTATTATTTATTCTGACCATGCAGCTTTGAAATATCTTCTGAAGAAACCAGAGGCGAAACCCAGGCTTATCCACTGAATGTTGTTATTACAAGAATTTGATATTGACATTCGAGACAAAAGCGGAGCTGAGAACTTGGTTACTGATCATCTGAGTCGAATTTCCATAAGCATAGACCAGTTTCCTATCCAAGAGACATTCCCAGACGAGCAGTTTTTTAGCTGCGAGCTAACATTTTTAGCAGGTTTGGAATCCCTCGGTCTTTTATTAGTGATCAAGGATCCCACTTCTGCAACAGAAACATGTAGGCCTTATTGAAGAAATATGGAGTGATTCATAAGGTTTCTACACCTTATCATCCTCAGACTAATGGCCAAGCAGAGGTATCTAACAGGGAAATTAAGCAAATTCTTGAAAAGACGGTTCAACCCAATCGGAAGGATTGGAGTAAACGGCTTGATGACGCACTTTGGGCATATCGGACAGCTTACAAGACACCAATAGGGATGTCTCCCTACAGGATTGTCTTTGGAAAGGCATGCCATTTACCCGTCGAAATTAAGCATAGAGCTTATTGGGCTATGAAATGTTGTAATATGAACTTGAACCAATCAGGTGTGGAAAGGAAACTTTAGTTACAAGAGCTTGAAGAGCTAAGATTGGAAGCTTATGAGAATTCCAAATTCTATAAAGAGAATACCAAAGCTTTCCATGATAAAATGGTGACTTGAAAGGAGTTCACCATCGGACAAAAAGTACTGCTTTACAACTCTCGTTTAAAGCTAATGCCTGGGAAGCTTCGTTCTAGATGGCTGGGTCCATTTGTGGTAACTGCAGTTTTTCCTTATGGGGCAGTGGAGATTATTAGTGTAGCCACTAATAAAACTTTCAAGGTCAATGGGCACTGCTTAAAACCATTTTATGAAGGTGCTGGTGAGCACACAGTGGAGGAGGTGCACTTGCAGGATGCCACATATTCAGCCTGAACCAAAGGATGTTTCTTTTTCCTTTCCCTTTTTATTTTCATCTCCTTTATCTCTTATTGATATATCTTCATAGTTTGTTCATTTTGAGTTGTGCATTGAGGACAATGTCGAGTTTAAGTGTGGGGGAGTGTGTGGTTTACAGAAACATTCTATTTTTGAGTCTACAATAGTTTATATTTTGTTTTAATTTTCTAGTTGTTTCATACTTTCTAATGATGTTTTGGGTGTGAAAAAAAAAATGGCAGCACTTTGAAGCTTGAGGTTGATAGCATTGGTTTTGGATATTGGATTGATAATTCCATTTGATAGATAAATGCCTTGTGAGATTTTGAACCTTGTGATGAATGGAGTTAGCATTTACACCATTCTCTTTTCTTCTGTGTGGTTGTTGCTCATGAACACTTTTTCTCTCTAGAACTTGCATTGATTCTCTTTGAGTTGCATTTTCATGTGCATGCATAAACATGATGGAGGCATTCTTTCTTGGAATAGCTACCTTGGCCAAATAACTTCCCTCACATTATTTTTCCTTTTTGTATTACCCCTTTGAGCTTATTTTACCTATTTCTTGTCTTAGTTCATATATGCCTATGTGTAACAACCTTGTTGTATCTTGTCTTAGGGAATGGATGAGCATTGGTTTTTGGGGAACTAATGGTATAAGTGTGGGATTATGCAAGTGATGAATATGTAAACATATTGGGGTGAACGAAAAAAAAATGTGTGAAAACAATCAAAAGAAAAGAAACAATACAAAGGATTGTGAAAAAAAAAAAAAAAGCAAAGCAAGTAATTAAGTAAGATGAATAAGTGTTACTCACATTGTTGGAAAGTAATTATTGCATTTTTGTGAGTTTCCATTCAATGCTCTCTTCCCTAATGTTTCCTTCCTTCCTTAGCCCTGGTCCTAATTTAACCTTGACTAAAGTCCTCCTGATTTATATTTGCACATGTTTGTGCTTTAGAGAAGTAGAAGATATGCAAGCTTATGGTAGCAAAGTTGTTTTCTTGAGTATCATTGAGTGAAATACCTACCTATCAAACACTTTGAAGGAATGGGAGTGTATCTTGTGAGAATCTATCATTCTTGAATTGTGCTTTTCAATTGAAGCTACCTTGTTTTCCCTTGAATCATTGGTTGTTTATCTTACTTCTGGACTTTTGGCATTGTTAGACATCATTGGAACATATCTCTTTTGAAGTTGTTAGCTTTTAAGTATGTCTGGTTTTCCTTGTTTCCTAGTTTTGGCATTCTAGTTTGCCCGGGACGTGCAAAAGCTAAGTGTAGGGGATTTGAAAAACACGATATTTACACATGAAGTAACCCTTCTGTTTAGGCTTCTGTAGTGCTTAATATGTTCAATTGATATGGTTTAGCCATACTTTGCAAGTTTGGATTACAATTGCACTTTATTGCATTTTCCTACAGATTTGATAATTTTACACTGCTTTTGTATTTTAATCATAACTCGAGTTCTGGATGTCTGATTTTCATGAATTTTATCTTGCAAAAAAACTAAGAAAAAGCTATACAACTTTCATGAAGATCTCTGAGGCTGAATTAGATGTCTGGTGGGCAAAATCACACCTGGAAGACAAAACAATGTTGCTGTATAATAGAATTCTACTGCAGCCATTTACTTAGCAAAACTGTGACGTTTTGCTTGTGTCTATCCTCTTGTAAGTCGGTTATGAGCTGTCCAGACAGCTGGAGAAGCTGTGACCTAAGGGCAAACTTGGATTGTTGGTTTTTGGAGGGCTATATAAGGAGGGGAGGTGTAGAACGTGAGGAGAGCTGAAAATTTACTGTTTTATTACATTTCTGCATTACTTTTCTCTCCTTCTCTCTAGGGTTCATTGGCTTACCTTGTAAGTTATTATCCTCTTGTTCATGGAGGGCTAAAAACCTTAGATCAATCCTAGGGATGGATCACCTTGATGTGTAGTTGAAGTTGTTCTGAATATTTGTAGTTTAATCACTAGCATGTTCTTCCTTTCTCTTGTTGTTCTAATTTAGTGCTTATTTAATGAGGGTGTGCATGTGATAGTTGCTTAATGATCATGTGCTTAAGAGAATCAAAGGAGGTGAACAAAGTAACAAAGCTTTTTGGTGAATTGTTTAGCTTGGTTGGAATCTGACTTTAGGTAACTTTGCTGATAGATGCATGCTTAGTTCATCTAACACTAGAGTGATTAAATTCTGGATGCTTGTTCAGTAGAGATTCCATAGGATACTTAAAGGGTTCTTGATGTGTTCTAAACCAAGCACTTGTATGGTGATTAAATGAATAAATACTGATCAATAAAAGATTTACATCAAGGTTGGTTAGTGTCCCCTGGATTGGTTACTTTCAACACCCTAACAACTGCTTTGATCACGTTCCTTAGGAAAAAAAACTCACACAAACCAACCCCCCTCCACTTACTAGTCTCCTAATCTGATAACATAGTCAGAGTAGTCCAAGGATTCGACCCAGTATTACCACATACTATAGTTAATGTTATGTTGGTAGATTGGATATAAATGATAAAATTTGATAGGCTCAGCAGTTATCAACAGCCTCCTTATCCAGTGTGGTACAACCCCAATGAAAAGTACTTGTACCACTACAACGCTATTGGACATAGCATCGAGACTTGCCTAAGTTTTTAAGCACAAGTAGCCAGGCTATTCAAACACTGGGCTATTAAACTCAACCAAGGTGGCCCGAACATCAATGCTAACCCTTTACCAGATCATAATGGGGGTGGTCAGGTCAGCACCAACTAGAAGAAGGAATAATTAGGAAAAGCTTAAGAAGCATCATCGTATCCGAGAGACTATTTCCAAGGATTGATTGCAGTTAGGTATAAAATTGGAGGAAATACAGCGAATGTGGAAGAAGAATAATGCAACAACAAGCAGGCAATGTGCGAATACCATCAACAAGCCTAGGGGCATGATATAGAGCCGTGCAAGGCTTTTAAAAAAGATTTACAGATATTGGTAGCTTTGGGAGTTATCCAATGCATAAGAAAGACCCATTATGTCGAAATTAATGTGACGGAGGAGGAAGACTTCTTGCTTAAACCCATAACTTTTAATGTAAGGCTGAAATCATCAATGAATGCCATGCAAATGCTCACTCTCATAATTGACGTCCTCAAACCTTTCCCCTATGAAAGTAATAAGGCAGTGCCATGGGTTTACACACCAACAGTTACTTTGCATAACCATAAGGAAATAACCAAACCATAAACCAAAGAGGTGGAAGAAATAAACGATAACATCGATAATATGGCTATTAGGAATGTCACTCGAAGTGGAACAGTGTACGCTCGCGAAACTATAGAGCAACAAAAGAAAGGGAAGGAAAAGCCCACAAAAGCTGTCGATAAAGAAAACTCGACCCAAGAAGAAGAGTTCCTAAAAATCATGAAGCAAAGTAAATATGACATTATCGAGCAATTAGGAAAATCCAATTCCAAAATCTCACTGCTATCGTTGATCATAAGTTCTAAAGTGCATAGAAAAGCTCTTCAAAAGATATTAAATAAGGCATACGTCAATCCAACCATCACGCCGAAAAAGTTTGAAAACATAGTGAATTGTGTGAAAATATCTCATATGATCACTTTTTCAGAGGATGACATGTGCGCCTCAAGCTAAAATCACAACAGGGCTCTGCACATGACTGTGAGGTGTGAAGGGTACACTGTGGCAAACGTACTAGTTGACAATGGGTCCGCTTTAAATGTACTCCTCTACTATACCCTAATGCAATTACTAGTTAGCCAGTAAGATATGAAGAATAGTGTCCTCGTTGTTAGGGCATTCGATGGCTCTCAAAGGGAAGTCAAGGGAATTATTACTCTGAAATTAGAAATTGGCCTTAGCATCTTTGAAGTGGTATGTTAGGTTATGAACATAGAGCCATCTTACATAATGCTGTTAGGCAGACCTTGAATCCATGCTACAAGGGTAATACCTTCAACCTAGCACCAAAGGGTGAAATTCATAAACCAAGGCAGAATCATCACTGATAAAAGCAAAGAGGAAATGCTGATATCCAAACCAGTATTAATTCCCTATGTTGAGGCTACAGAACAAGCCTTGGAGAGTACCTTCCAAACTCTGGAAATGGTTGACAAAGAGTCCAAAAAGAGGAATGCCATGAAGCCCCAAAACTAGCCAGAGCAAATCTTGATCAAAATTGGATACCAACTCTGTAAAGGGATAGGTTCCAGATTACAAAGAATCGTGTCTCCTGTAGAAGCAATTGAAAATGTGAGGAGACAAGGGTTAGGCTGTGAGCCAGGAAATAGAAAAAAGACCAGCTAGGGTTTTCCTCCTCTTCAAGAAACATTCACAGTACCTGTGCAGATTGCGTTTCATGATCCAACCATCAATACGCTGGGGGAAGAAATGTGAGATAATTACGTCGGCTCAAGACATGATGTTTCGCCACTTGACAATTGGGATGCTGAGTTGATCCTAGACGTGTGCATTTACCAGTAATATTTGATTTTTAGCCTTGCCTCAATTTAGCTAAAGACCAAGGCCATTTTAAGTTATTTAAGTGTATGGACCATGTTTTATCCAATGAGTGAAATACAAATTTTTGTCACACGTTTCATTTTCTCTTCGCAATTCTCCCTCTCATTTAAATATTCTTATTCAACTTCATTTTTCTCTTTCTATCTAGGGAAGTTATTATTTCTTAATTTTCACATCACATCGAGGGTCTTTTGCATCCTACAGTTGATTCTCATGTTAATATAGATATAGATAATTGTAACCTTGAGGAACTAGACTATGAAACTATAGAAACCTTCATAAAAATAATTAACTCTCCCAAAAAGGGAATAAAATCCTATAATGAAGAGGTAGAAAAGATAAACTTAGGGACAGAAAAGAGCTTAAAATTGTAAATAATTCAGAACATGAGGAAATGATAACCCTCCTCCGGAAATTTAGTGATGTATTCGATTAGTCATACTAGGATATGCTGAGGCTTAACCCCCAAATCGCATCACACAAAATTCCCTTGCTTGTGAATGAAGACGACAAGGAGAAAACCACTTTTGTCACGTAGTGGGGAACATTTTGCTATCGGGTAATGCCATTTGGACTCAAAAATGCCGAGACAACTTATTAGAGGGCAATGATGGCCTTGTTCCATGATTTGATGCACAAAGAGATTGAATTATATGTGGATGACATTATGGCGAAGTCTAGTAAAAAAGAAAGCCGCGTGGTGGTCTTAAGAAAATTATTTGAGAGACTGCAAAAGTACAAACTTCAGTTAAACCATAATAAATGCACATTTGGGGCATCCTCAGGGAAATTCTTAAGTTTCATTGTGAGTCAAAAGGGATTGAAATTGACCATGACAAAATCAGAGCCACACAAGACATGCCTCCTCCTCGTACGAAAAAAGAAGTAAAAAATTTTCTAGGAAGGCTCAACTATATTGCCAAATTTATCACAAACCTAACTCGAACTTGTGAACCAATGTTCAAGTTGTTAAGGAAGCACAATCCTGGTGAATGAGATGAAAATTGCCAGGAAATGTTCAAGAAAGTGAAGTCTTATTTGCAGAATCCTCTAGTTTTAGTTCCACCACGCAGGGTAGGCCTCTGTTATTATATTTCTTGGTTTTGTCCACCGCTATAGGAGCAATGCTAGCACATCATGCAGAAGCAAGTAGGAAGGAAAGAGCAATCTACTACTTGAGCAAAAAGTTCAATGAGTGCGAGGGTCGATACTCTTCAGTTGAGAAAACTTGGTGTGCTTTAGCTTGGACCACCAAACGATTTCATTAGTACATGGCCTACTATACTGTTTTACTCTTCTCCAGGATGGATCCCATAAAATACATATTCGAAAGGCCTCATTTGTCAAGCAGGGTTAATAAGTGGCAGCCAATTTTATCAGGGTATGATATCAAGTACATTACTCTGAAGGCCATAAAAGGAAGTGCACTCGCAGACCAATGAGCTAAAAGTCCCATAGATGAGCACCAATCGATAGATTTTGAATTTACCGATGAAGATATATTAGAAATAAAGGAGGTTGAGTTAGAATAAAGCTAAAAAATATACTTCGATGGGGTTGTGAGTGTGAACGGAAGTGGCTTAGGGGCTGTCATTATTTCTCTTAAGGGAGCCCAATTTCCAGTCAACATAAAATTAAACTTCGACTGTACCAACAATGTCACATAATATGAATCTTACATTAACGAACTGCAAGAAGCAATAGCAATGAGCATCAAGAAACTAGAAGTCTATAAGGTCTCAGCTTTAATCATCTACCAGGTGAAAGGTGAGCGGCAGATCAAGACCCAAAGTTAATACCATACCAGAAATACTTATCGTCGTTGATCGAGGAGTTTCAAGAAATTTTAGAGACAAAAACCAATTTGCTGATGCACTCGCTACTTTAGCAGTTATGGCCAAATTAAACCAAGAAAGTAAGGTTTTCCTGATCAATATGGAATCTAGATATAA
This sequence comes from Ceratonia siliqua, assembly GCA_034509205.1. Classification (NCBI taxonomy): domain Eukaryota; kingdom Viridiplantae; phylum Streptophyta; class Magnoliopsida; order Fabales; family Fabaceae; genus Ceratonia; species Ceratonia siliqua. The sequence goes on from JASKGM010039273.1 coordinate 8,895, forward strand.
GCCAGCATACTGTTTGAACATTAAACAAAGTGACAAACAACCATGGTATAAGCGATATATTCAGTCCTGACAATACCCAAATGGCATAGAAGAAAATGACAAGAAAACCATACAACGTTTGTCAATAGGTTTCTTTTTAAGTGAATTAGTATTGTATAAAAGAGGATATGATGAAACTTTGCTTCACTGTGTTTACAGTTAAGAAGCACGGTCAATCATGACAAAGGTACGTGAGGGCATATGTGCGAGCCATGCCAACGGGCATATGATGTCCCACCAAATTCTCAGATGTGGTTATTATTGGTTAACAATGGAGAAGGATTGCATCAGTTATTGCCGAAAATGCCATAAATGTCAAATTTATACTAATCGCATAAACGCTTCACCATTCCTGCTGCATAACATGATGACACCGTGGCCATTTTCAATGTAGGATTTGGATGTGATTGGGGCCATTAATCCTAAAGCCTCTAACGTTCATCGTTTCATACTCGTTGCTATCGACTACTTTATGAAGTGGGTGGAAGTAGCCTCATACACTAGTATTACACGAGTATTTGCTAAGTTTTTTAGGCTTAATATCATAAGTCAATATGGACTGCCAGCACGAATAATCACTTATAATGCACTTTACGCGTATCGTACATATGTGAGATAATTAACAGGGGCATTCTATATTCCCTAGTTTATGATATAGAAGCAGTGACCCCTATTGAAGTGGAATTCCCCTATCTTAGGGTACTCATGGAAGCACAGTTAGAAGATGCCGAATGGGTCAAGGTCCACTATGAACAGTTAAATATGTAGAAGAAAAATGACTCGCCGCTATCTGCCATGGTCGACTTTACCAAAAGAGAATGGCGCAAGCGTTCAACAAGAAGGTCCGACTGAGGGAATTTTGAGTTAGGGACTTGGTAGTTTAGAAAATATTACCCAATCAGGAGGACACTAGAGGAAAGTGGACACTGGTGTATGACGGGCCTTACATTGTCAAGCGAGCATTTACTGGTGGAGCATTAATTCTCACCGATATAGATGGACAAGAATTGGCAAGGCCAGTGAATTCAAATGTGGTGAAACGTTATTATGCAAAAAATTAGCAAGGCCAGAAGAAGAAATGATGCTAAATTATGAGAATCTAAGGGATGGAGAAAAGTCATGTGGTTGCACTGACAACAGGGTCTGTTTTCTGAGAAATGATACGATACACATGTTTATAGTAATGTGAGAATCGATGTTGAAGGATACAGGAGACTTCAAACTGGGGCAAAATTTCATTGTCATTCATTTTGTCGGCTTCTTCCGTACAAAATTTAGATGTTACATTTGACAGTATACTCGAATTTGAATCTTAATTGTTTTAGTCTAGACTTTTTTTTTATCATCTGTGTAGGGACTCTGTGGTCCCTATTACGTTTATATATCTATTTCAATAAATGAAATTTATTCATTCAAAAGATGTTAGTTTTAGTTCATTATATGAATCAAACTTGAGTGGAATAACAAAAAGGTTAAATTAAAATATTATTCCATAATACTCTGCCGCGGGTCAGTAGGCATCACGATCAAAAAAGCAATCGTCCCAATAATGGCGAGTCGACGAAGCATGTGTCACAGGATGGAATCCAAAGCTGTTTAGGGCTAAGAAGTACGGTAATCAGCCATTATGTCATCAGCAAGAGACAGTCATATTGGTAGGTGATTCAACAACATACTTGCATGAGAAAAGACAAGAGCAGTGGGTAGAAGAATGCTTCGACTGGCCCTTTTCTTAAAGAGGTATAAGACTTTTCAAAAGGAAATAATAATAATAAATGAAAGAATATATGCAGAATTTTGGGACATCGAGGTTCATCATGTACTTTGTTTCAAAAACACCCGATATCGGGTTTTATTCCCTTCCCTGATTCTTAATTTTCAAAGTTAGGATTTTATCCCCTTGCATTCTTTGCTAAATTCCAAAATTTTAATACGTATGTTATTTCTACCGTTTTAGTTTCAGTTATTTAGTACAATAAATTACTCCATGCTAAATTCTAAAATTTCACTGCGTATGTTATTTCTGCCATACCAATTTCAGTTATTTAGTACGATAAATTATTCCATACTAAATTCCAAAATTTCACTGCATAAGTCATTTTACAGTATCAATTTCAATTATTTAGTACAATGAATTATTCTATGTTAAATTCCAAAATTTCACTGCATGCGTCATTTCTACCATACCAGTTTCAGTTATTTAGTACGATGAATTATTCCATGCTAAATTCCAAAATTTCACTACGTATGTCATTTCTTCCGTACCAATTTCAGTTATATAGTACGATGAGTTATTCTATGCTAAATTCTAAAATATTCCCGTGTACGTCGTTTCTTCCGTACCAGTTTCTCAGTTATTTAGTATGATGAAAATAATCCATACTAAATTCCCAAAATTTCATTGTGTACGTCATTTCTTCCGTACTAGTTTCAGTTATTTAGTACGATGAGTTATTCTGTGCTAAATTCTAAAATATTCCCGCGTACGTCGATTCTTCTGTACCAGTTTCTCGGTTATTTAGTATGATGAAAATAATCCATACAATTCCCAAATTTTCACTATGTACGCCAATGCTTCCGTACCAGTTTTCAGATTATTTAGTATGATGAAATATTCCATACTAAATTTTTAAATTTCACTGTGTACGTTAATTCTTTCATACCAGTTTCTGGGTTATTTAGTATGATGAAAATAATTCATATTAAATTCCCAAAATTCACTACGTATGCCAATTCTTCCGTACCAATTTCTAAGTTATTTAATGTTATGAAATACTCCATGTTGAATTCCTAAAAGTTCACTGCATACGCCAATTCTCTCATACTAGTTTTCAGGTTATTTAGCATGATGAAATACTAAAAGCTAAATACCTAATTTTTGGTTCACCATTCCCCATGGCCTCAAGTGAGGTGTCCCTTGCCATTCTAATACGCTCCTAAACAAAATTTGTGTTTTTGTCTTTACTTGTTCTTTACGAGTAAATTTAAAATATCACTGACCTTTCATCTTTCCCCATCAAGAAGCAAGTAAAGAGGGGTAACTGTAAACACTCAATTTTTTCCTGTCTTCTATTTATTTTATTGTTTATTATTAAAAAGAAAAAAAATAGACAAAAAAAAAATCAAAAAAATATATAAGAATATTTGCATAAAAATGTTCTTGTTAAAAAAAACAGAGAGAAAAGAGAAAAGAGAGATTTTCTTTTAAAAAAAATTCAAAGCCTTTTTATTTGTTTTTTTGTTAATGGGAGCCCAAACCATTTGCGTAACCCATTCCTGATTGGGTCATATCCACCTAACCCAACTCACTGACCTGACTATCTAGCCCAACAGCCTAACAGGTGACCCATAACCTGATTTCCCTTCTCTTCTTATGTTTGCCCTAGCAGTCCCCTTTAATTTGGTTTTTCTGGAGCTGTCACTTTCCCATCTCCTACTCTGATGCACTTTCGTCCTTTCCTCTACATTACTCCAATTTCTTGCTCTGTTTTATTGCGGCACACCTGCATTTCGTGCTAGTCCCATGCAGGACAAAGGAGGATATCTTGCTACTTCTGATGTTATAGCCTCTGTTCATGGGATTCCTACGAGGAGCACGAGATTTGGTCTCCTCTTTAGGTTATAAGAAGAGAAAAAGATCAGGAAAAAGGGGTAATCGAAAACAAAGAAATCAATGGCCGAGTGAGTGATTCTGAAACTTGTGAAGGAGAAATAATGTGTTTTTCTGAAGAGTTTCAAAGGAAACAAGTTTATCACCTTAGATTGTTCAGAGAGGTACATTGATTCCTTTTGGGTTGCTGGTATATAGCTAAGGGTTGGATTACAGTACACTCGGATGTTCATCTTGTAAATTTTTTTTTTTGAATGTATTTCTGGCTTCCTTTGGTTAACTTTCTGGTTTGGGCAATGTTGATTTTAATCTAGTTATGAGTTAGCAATCTCGATTTGTTTTGATGTTTCATGTAAGGTTATTGATTTCAAATTGATCATGGTTTCTAATGCTTTAATGTGTGGATTTGAACGTGATACTGGAAATTTAGTTGTACTTGGGTTGTGTTTATCATGGTTATTTATACCTGCATACCCCCTTAGTCACTGAAGGATTATACCCGGAGATGGTGCTTGGGTGGGTTTAGTATTAGGGGCCTGTGGATGTTGATTTAGTGATTGTCATAGCTATTTCACAATGTCAAAAAAAATTAATTCGAACGTGTTTGAAATGCAAGCTTTGGTTCATCATTCTGTCTTGTCAAATTAATCTCGATCACAGGGGTATTGACACATCAGTTCTAGTATTAATTCATATTACAGATTCATGAACTTAATGTTTTATAGATGCATCCTTCCTTTTTATACATAGATGTTGATCTTGGATTGGGTTAGAGTTGGCAAGTAAGAAATAGATATGTACTGGACTCCACTGTAAATCTACTTTCGTTGTGCACCAGAAATAATTTTTGAAACAATAATACTTCACAATGGGGTATAAATTTGGGGCTCATCTTTTGGTCTACCCACTTTGTCACTTCAAAGTTCGTTTTATACACTTAGTTGAGAAAATGATCAAAGGCCTTCATTTGGTTCACGATTGAGTTGGTGTACTGGACATCCTTAACTCTTAAGCTCAAAATTTTGGCTATTGTTTTACTTTAATTGTTTTTATTTATTTATGGTTGTTTGATTATTTATTTAGATAATAAGATAAATGGGTTTATTTGGATCCACATTTTTTCATTAGCAGGGGATGTAAATTTTACCAACATTGCGTAAGTATGTTTGTTTCTTCTAGCATGTTAATTCATACTTTCTGATATAGGTTATATTTTGCTCTTATCGCTTTATTTTGGTTCTGCATTCTAGTGATTTACTCTGCTTGATTGGACCCATCTAAAGTTAGCTATTTTTTTTAATTAATTAATTTATTGTCTTTTATGTTTTTATTACACTTGGCCCGTATATTAGTCAATATTCCTAGTTTAGGTGTCCAATGCACCTTATTCTTCTCCCCTGGAAGAACATGGTTAATTTGAATCCGAAAGGGTTTTAAAACCAATGGCCGCCTCTTCCTCACCTCATTTTTTGGAACTCAAATTAATAAAATTTACTTTGGAAACGAGGCTCCAAAGGCCTTAAATTGGTGGGTCGTGTCCCTTTCTCACGAATAAGGTTTCAGTCACTCAGATTCCCAAAAGTCCAATCAATTTAAATAGGCTTCAAGGGCTCAGTTCAAGCCAAGTTATTTTTGAAAGACTCAAAGAATGGCAAAAGGGATTATCAAAAAGCCTTATTTAAATTAATTTTAAAGGGGTGGGCCGATGAATTTACTCAAAATATGACCCCTAAAAGTCCAAAGTGTCTTAAGAGTTTAAACAGAAAGTTCAATAATTTTCCCCTAATTTTGGGAACTTCATTTTAGTTTAAAAAGGGGGTTTGACTATTTCATTTTTGACCCCATACTTTCAAAAATTTTGTTTTGACCCTAATACTTTTAAAATTTTGAGTTTTGACCCCAATACTTTTAAAAATTCGAGTTTGACCTCAATACTTTCAAAAATGCTATTTTGATCCCCAGACATTACAAATTTTAGTTTTGCTCCAAGTCTTCTAAAAGAATTTTGGATTTCGACATTAGAATTCCTTAATCCATCTCAAACATTATGTGGAGAAATATTCTCTCATTTTATTAAATTTTATGTGAATATTCATTTTCCTATACTATCTTCACTTCTTTGAATATTATGTGGGAAAATATTATCCCATTTTATTAGGCTTTATGTGGAAACTCAAAGAACCAAACATAGAGACATAACCCAAATAAAATAAACAACGGTCAGCTTTGCTATATTTTTTGTTGTCACTATACTAATTAAATAGCTGTTTTAATTTGATATATAATATTCCTTTCCTTCCATTCCAATTTAGAATAGAAATTTTGTTTTTATTATGTGGTTTAAAGTGCAATCTTGGAAGTAACAAGACATTGAAAGTTAGTAATATTCCACTGTTGTTCTGGACTGAAACTAAGACAAGAGGTGAAAGTTAGAAATTACATATATAAATTCAAAAAGGTTTGGGGCAAAATTAGGATTTTAATATCATGTTGTCAAAGATATTGTAACTTCCTTTGCTATATATGTCTAACTCTAACAATTTAATTAGTTTGAGCGAGATAGTAGACATGCTTGTTATCCACTCTAAATTTGATCTAGATTTCAAACATATTCTTCAATCAAAAAAAGAAGATTGTAGGCATATTCTTCACCATTGGTAAATAAATAAATGCGAACAAATATAATATAGATGTGAAAAAGAAAGTGTATGCTTCACAAATGTAATATGTCAAACAAGGCCTTTTTATTAATCGTTCATAACAAGTAAAGGCCTTAAAAAAGAGATAATAACTAAAATCTTCTCTAATTTAGTTTCCAGAAGACTGCAAAGAGTGTTGTATAGAGTCCTTTACCTAAATGAAAGGAATAGTAAATCTCCTCTTAATTCTGTCCACAATAGATTTGAAACCTTAATTCCTCAAGTAAGTGACAACAAAATGGGTGCTTGCAACACCTACGTGTAGTAAGAACCCCAAAATGGCTGCCTGCAGCACCTATGTGCAGCAAGCACCCCAAAACAGAAACTATGCTATTTGATATGCATAAAAGAAAAATGACAAATGATATAAACATGGTATTAGCAGAGAAATTTTAATAGCTATAAGCTACGATCAAATGGTTAACTTGTGATGATTATAATGAACAAGTCTACTAGTATGTAATATAAGCAATGCCTCATGCTAAGTCTTGTAAATTCTTATTCTAGAAAAGCAACTCAGCTTGAAAAGCCCACTGCTCAGTATTTTCCCATAGACAAGATGCATGTTTTTTGCAATTTAAGAAGTAACAGTATAGATTCAAAGGACCAACAATCAGATATCTAAAACCCCTAAAATCAAACCCCAACATCTGAGAAATGAAACCCACAAACCCTCTAGCTAGAGGAGACCAAACAATATGGGAAACTCAGTTAGCATATTAGATAAATAAAACCCCCAAATTCCAAAATCAAGTCAGCAACATTGTCGATTCAGAGGAGTTCATGGGTAAATCAAACCCAATACCATGGAAAAATGAGATTACAACAGGTATAGGAAACCTTGAAAAATGAGAACAAAGAAACATTACCTGATACGGTGGATGCTCCGTGGGTCTTCAACGGCTACAGTGTGCTCGGACCTGGATGGGTCTTGCTGCAAAGGAGAGGAAGAAGTGGTGGAGGTTCTCGTGGGTTTTTGTGTGCTTTTTTTTCAGGGAGCTCGAATGAGGAAGAGCTTTTGTGGAAGAGGGGAAAAATGAAAGACGGATGAGTTAAAAAACGGAGGGAGATGGAAAAGTGAAACGCCAGCAACAACTTAAAATTAAATGTTAAGAAATAGTTTTTTTGAAATTTTTTAAGAAAAAATTATTTTTCATATTTTTTGTATTTTCTAAAATTATTTTGTATTTTTTGAAATTCTTAAAAATATTATCTGAACAAAATTCAAAAACTCAATTAAGATCTAAAATAATACAAAAAATAGATTAAAATGCTAAGATTCTATAAAGAGAAAAGTTAAAAGAACCTCTTTATGTTTACATTTTTCTTATTTTTTTTATTTCAGCATTTAAAAAATTATAAAAAGGCTTGGACAAAATACATTATTCACACTAACAATGTTTTAAAACCCAACTTAGACATTGACCTAGAGAGGTTGTTGGGTCATAGGTTAACCAGTTCAACTACCCAATGGGTCCGACAATCCCAAAGTTTTGTTTTTGTTTCTGCTTGTTTGTATTTGTAAAGACCGAACTGGTTATTTTAAAATGAGTTCAAGTTTTCCTTATGACTTAGACCATTTGCCTAGCTGGCCAACCGATTCTACTAGCCGGGATGATTCGGGTCTTAAAATAATAACAATATTTTAAAATCTCATTCAGACATTCACCGAGAGTGGTTGTTGGGTCATGGGTCTATTGGTTCAATCACCCAATGAGTTCGAAAATCCCAACATTTCTACTTCCTTTTTCTATGTGTAAAGACCTAACTGGTTTTTCTAAAGAATTTCTAGGTTCCAAGTTTTATCAGGGTTCAATTTTTATCTCTGGTTTTAGTTGGTTATAATCAATTCAACCTTTGGTCTGAGTTTCCATGATGAACCAGATTGTTTGCCTACACTGCAAATCAATTTTTTTGGTCAGGTAGGTTTGGGTCTTAAAATATTAACAATGTTTCAAAATCCGATCCAGACATTCACCTAGATTACCAGTTGGGTTATAGCTTTATCGATTCAACTATTCAATGGATCTTAAAATCCCAACATTTATAATTCCTTTTTATGTTTGTAAAGACCCCACTGATTTTTCTAATGCCATTCAGGGTCCTAGGTTTTATCTAGGTTCAACAATTATCTCTGATTTCGGCTGGTCATAATTATTTCAACTTATGGTTCAACCTTCCTTGATGACTCGAACCGTTGCTTAGCCGACAAACTAGTTCTACCGGCCAGGGAGGTATGGGTTTTAAAATCTAAGCTAGACATTGACTTGGAGTGGCTGTTGGGTCACGTTCTACTTGTTGGATCTAATTATTATCCTTAAGCGTTTACAATACAAGCATGAGTTTTAAAATTTTTAAAAATGTTTAAGCTTGCAAACAAGCGAAAACAAAACACAAACAACTCACGGCTAGTAAGAGAAATAAAACAGATAGGAATTTTACATACTTCTTGTAGTCATTTTAATTTTACAATTTATTTCCCAACCAAGTGCACTAACCTCCTATTCTTTAGGAAGTACCAATTCACGGGACTTACGATGAATAGGTTTAATGATTGGAACAAAACAAAAAATGAAAGAACAATAATTGATACCTTTCAAAATTAAATTAAAAATCATTTCCCTTTGTTCCTCTTAGTGTGGGTTGTGGAATTGTACTTTGAAATCATTCAAATTGTTTTTCCAAACTCACAACACTCTTGGCCTTAAGATAAAATTTTCTCTCGAAGTTTTCTTCTCTCTTTCTTAAGTGGGCAGCTAGTTTACTATTATTTTCTCAAAATATTCACTTGTACAACCACAAGTAGGAGATGTTGCATATATATAGTATGCTAACCCTAGGTCATGTGAGAGCATTTGAGTAAAATTCAAAAACTCAATCCCTAACCATTAGGGATTCATACGCCTACTAATGGAGAATATTAGATAACAAATTATCTAATGATCTATCAATTAATAATCATATTATTAATTTTGATAATAACATATTTTATTTAACAATTAAATAAAATATGTGGCTTTTTCATTGGTCATGATTAAATTAAAAATTCAAATAAATCCCTTTGACTTAGTTAGTTTTCTAGTGAGTGTAGGTTACTTAAGAAATTAAAATATTTTATTCACTTAGATAATTAGGAGGGAATATATTTGATTATGTCAAAGACCAATTCCCCTCATTTGGCCGTACACCTTTCCATCATATGGAGAAGGGGTTGTTTCACAAGTTTGAACAATTTAAACTTTGTAACAACATTAGGATAAATAATTAAATTAATTTTATCCTAATAAAATATCATAGTCAAAATTTCTAATTAAATGAGAATTTTTTTTTATTTTAATCAACTTTTTCAAATTAAATATTTGAACAATTCAAATATTAATTTAAAGTAGTTAAACTAAAATATAATTATTAAGATAAAGATTATCTAAATTGAGACAACACTTATCTTAATTAAGACAAATATTTATCTAAAAATTTTATTGTCTAATTAAAACAATACTTGTTTAATTTAGACAACTAATGTAAGAATTATTTTTATCTAATGAAAAAGTTTTTCACATTTTCAAGCATGTTTAGGACAACATTTGTCTTAAAATAATTTTTTATCTAAATTAAGACAACTCTTGTCTTAATAAAGACATTAGCTGAAATGATATCAACTTCATCTTGAATTTATTCTAACTTAGTGTGAATTGAATTCTCCAAAGTTAAATGAGGAATCCTTTTAGACATAAGAATTTCAAGTTTTAATAAATTTGAAATTATTTTAATCTCGTTAAAATAATCTAATTTTATTAATCTTGAAGTCATTTCACCAAAGACTCCTTATTGCACTTTTGATAATTCCTAAAATTTTAAGAAGTCAATGTTAAACATTGATTTGTCTAATTTACAAACCTAATATTTGTAAACCCTCGTAACCATCCATTGACACAAAGTAAAATTACTGTTTTACCCCTTATATCAATTTTGTCTCATTGTCTCAGATTTTATCCGATAAGTGATCAGATAATCTTTTAAAACTTTTCTAAATTATCTCGAAACGATGAGTAGCTAATTCATCATTTCATTGGGTCTAGATATGTCACTTGTCTTCTTAAAATCACCAGAAGTAATATAATACTATAAACTCTATTTCTTGGATTTATGTTCCCGGATGTTCACTCCCACTATAATCCCAACATACACAGTCCTGACCTATGTTACATAATGGTCGTACCTATAATATATCAAAGATTACAATGGTCATGAACACGAGTCCATAATCCATCATGATTTTAGTTTTGCCATTACTAGATGCAATCTGTGTGAGTTTATGTTCAAAGCAATGGTATTAACTTGAACTTTATATCTCACTTGATTCCAATTCATTTAGTAGTGTCATTACCTGAAATCTACTACTTCAATAATTTAAGATTCATCATTTCCTTAAAAAGGAATATCATTTTTTATGTGGAGGTAATTCAAACATTACGGTTTTTATCGAATAGAGTGACTGGCTTTATTCAGTAACTATGAATATTATTTTAGATTCATTTAAAGATACATATATCCTTTTACATAATGTATATTGGTTTATTAGAATTTAGGAATCTTAATAGCCAGAAAATAAGGCTAACAAAAATGAACTCTTTATTTATGAATATTAAAATGTATTTACATTAAATTGGGGAATACAATTTACTTTTCTAGGAAACCTATTCCCAACATTACCATTCCAATTGCCCGGTTTGAAAAACCTAAAATTTCTACTTCCTTTTTGTGTTTATAAAGACCGTACGGGCTTTTCTTGAGATGGTGAAGAATAGCGAATAAGGGAGGCAATTTTGTGCTAGAACTTTGTGAAGCGGAAAAAGAGATTGATAAAGGGGAATGGTGACTACCGATGGTGGCTCCAAGTGTTATGGCGTGTAAGATTTCTATTGATTGGATTTTTTGAGGAAGAAGAAAGAATAGGAAGGGAAGAAGGGATTAGGAAGAATCTGTATCATAACATGACGACCAATAAAAAGCCACAATTTATGACTTTAGGGCATAAGGAAAAACACAGAGAACATCTACCCTAGGGTATAAGCAGTATATTGTAGCTATTGTCATCTACCCTAGGATTACAGTAGTTTATGTCATACGGAAAGTATTTTAAATAAACACACACTCATAATCACAGTAAAACAGTTAGGTATAGCAGTTAAAGCAAATATTTACAACATGCTAAAGCAAATAAACAATAATTAAAACAACAAAGAGGGAAGGGTAATCAAATTATATTCATAGCACAAACAACCCTTTAAGGGTTTGACTCTTCAACTATCCCTAGTGGAGTCACCTATTACAACGTGACGGTTGATAAAAAGCCATCATTTTTTACTTTAGGCATGTAAAGGAAAACGTAGAGAAAAAAGAGTTGCTACTAATTAATTTAATAGGATAATTAGAATCCCAAAGCAAAATATACATTGACCCTTGGAATAAGAGGAATGGTTTAGGAGTTTGATTACGCGTGAGGAAGGTGTTAAGCACTCTATAACATCCATCCTTAAGGATGGTTAACCTAGATTATTTATGCTTAAATTTAATATAATTAATTACCCTCTTTTATTAATGTGATGAAGAAAAAGATGAAAGTTGAAAGAATCAGGCATACCTTATTAAGTAAGTGCCTACATACCCTAAATAGGATCAAAGTCAACATAGTTCGAGAATATCATAATGAGATTGACTAGTTGAGATGTAAGATATTTTTCCTAGTATCAAGTTTAGACAATACGGAGGCACCAAGTCCTTGCTCAAAGTCAAAAGAAATGGACAATATGGATGCATTAAATCCTTACCCAAAGTCAAGAAGTTCAAACAATGCGGGGGCATTAAATTTCCACCCAAAACCAATGGGCAATGCGAGGGCATTAAATCCCTACCCAAGGCCAAGAAAGGATTTTGTCAATGAGGAGGCACCAGGGCCTCACCCAAAGCCAAGAAGAAATTTGGTGAATGGGAAGGTACTAAGTCCTCACCTAATGCCAAGAAGCAAAGTGACCCTTAGAATCACTATAGGAACAAATCTTAGAGTAATTTAGAAAAGAAAATGTGTTCTTTGTTTAGGACCATTAAGGTTTTTCCACCCTAGTAAACTTAGATTTTTTAAAGTGGGCCCTTGGAACCCTAAATTAATTTAAGTGTGGACCATTGGAGTCCAAAATATTGTTGAAAATATTTAGTTAACAATGAACATTCATGCATTTGGAGTCTATGGTGTCAATTCTAAAATTAAAATTAAAAAGGTATGAAACGGAAAAAGTTAAAAACATGCAGATAGCATACGTGTCTAGAAGAAATGAAAATGAAACAAGAACAATAAAAGTCATACTATCTATGCATCACTAAACATATCATCATTTAGAGATTGAGAGATTGAACCCGTTTATTGATTTCACTAATGCCCATAACCTCTCATAAATCTCCTTAGGATCCCAATTACCCTTTTTGAATCGTAAAACACCCTTAGTTCAAACCAATAGAAAATTAGAACTTATTTAAGGCAATGCCAGTAACTAAGAATCATTTAGAGGTACGGTAAAATAATATGTGAAAATGAGGACTTTAATCGAGTTGATTTGTATCATAAAAACTACTTAACCACGAGCCAAAAGTACACAACATCATAAGACAAGCGAGGCAACCATCAAGAGAAAATAATATGAGATTTATTAGAACCTTTATTCAACTTATGGCAAATCACAACCTTTATCCAGAATTAAATTCAAATTGCTTAGGAGTCAATGTAAAGAATTTATTCATGCAAACATGGATTAAATTCAGACCACATTACCCTAAATCATTCTAAAATTTAACCTATTAATACATACTTTTCTCAATTGAACTCTAAACACTTCTTGTAACCAATAAAGCTTAAAGAATCAAGCAGTATGCTCAATCACTGAGACTCACATTATCTTTATTCAAATCTGATATGTTTGAAATGTGACCCAAACAACAATTAGAGCCAGTGACAGACAACCAGAGTAATGTACCAAAAAATAATCTTCTCACAAAACCAATACCCTACTGAATATTATTAAAATTGGATCAGAAGGTAGGTGTCAAAATAATAACGAGAATACCAAATTTCTTAATATAAGGTCAATCATAAGGCAAAGTAAATATAGTAACATACACCCATATGAATATATCTTTAAAATCAACTCCTCCGAATAAAACAACACCAAAATTCAAAAACAAACATGGATATCTTATTAGAAATATGCTAAGAACAGCCCCCCTCAAAATAACAGACTGACAAGCATTTATACACTGTCATGAACTTGAATCTGAACCAGGGGAAAACGTTACCTTGCTACAAAGAACTCCTTTTGGCCTTGATGGCATTTCTTTGCCTCCAAAAATCCTTAGAATGCTCGAATCCTCCTCCCCACTCACATACTGCTCGAATCCCTTTTATAACCAAAAAGGATATCAAATATCAAATCAAATATCAAATATCAAATCAAATAGAGCTGGGCTAATAAAATACTAGCCTGAAAAAAATTGGGCTTTTTTGGCTCAGCCCAATGGGCCAACCAAATTTTTTTAAAAAAAAATGGTAGAAATAATCTAAATGCAATATATTCATAGGTACTTTTTTTTCTGCAATATAAGATTTATGGTCCACCTAATTGATTAACCTTAATCTATTTTGCTTCTTTAGAGGTATAATTTTTTTTCTC
>JASKGM010039294.1:3907-22956 GCA_034509205.1 Ceratonia siliqua
TCACTGTGAATTTTGTTTCAAAAATCCCCACAAAGCATAGCCCAGCCAGGAACTCTAATCGATTTGAAAGGTGAGCCTTCTTTTCAAGTATCCCAATTACGTCATTCTTGATTTCTCGCAACTCCAAACTTCATTCATTCTTATCAATTTGTGTGGATTGAATTTGAATAACTCCTAGAATTATACTTCTTCAATGTTGTACATGAACTCTCTCTCCTTCTTAGATAGTTGACTGCAATAAACCTTCTTGCATGCAGAAATTTAAGATATGTGACTTCCCTTTCCGTTGACTCGTGTTTGAATATTTCTAACTTGCTTTATTCATTGGCATTGTTGTGGAGGGAACTCTGATTCAAGCTTCACTTTTTATGATGTTCTTCAATAAGAATTTTTAAAATAGATATATTTAATGATCATTTGGGTATAAGGTTCCACAGTAAAAAATCCCAATTTTTTATATCTCAAGTATGCTGTTTTAAAATGTACATTGTGATAATGTTACCCATCTGTGAGTTTTTAGCTTACCCACCTGAGTTTTTAGCAAGGAACTTAGCTTAACTTCCTTACAAGGAATTTGCCAAATACTTAATCAGTTGCTTAGAACTATGCTAGCCACTTGTTTAGAAATTGTTTCTCTTTCTCTCCTTTTTTTTTTTTATATAATTTGTATTATAACTTGCAGAAACCAAACATCAGCTCAATGCGAAGGAAGTTGCTCAGGCACTAGATGTTTCAAAGTATGACGGGACCATTTGTGTTAGCGAAGATGGAATTTTGGTGGAGGTTAGTTTCATTGGCATTATACTTGTTGCAGTAAGTACCATCTTGATCATGGAATTGGCTTACATTGATGACCCTTATTTTTCCCTTGATAATTATGATGCTAGAACTTTTTCTGAAAAATACTTTATTGTCTGTTTCATCTAAAAAAAAAATGTCTGAGATGCTCTTTGTTTAGCTACTGAAAAGAAGAAAAAATAAAATAAAGAGAAAGAAAGGAGAAAAGGTTTCAAATAATCGTGAAGTTGGTCAATTTCAAATACATTGAATAGTTGATTATGTATGTATTGAAGCCACTATACTGGCAGACAATCAATATATCTTACATTAAACATATCTTTGTACTTTATGAAATTAAAAGGCAATGTGTTTACTCCATGTACACTCTAGAGATATCCTTCAGGCTTTAAGTTTATGCTAATGGAGTAATGGTATCTTGAATCATTCTCATGGATTAATAGAAAATAATTTATAGTCAACATCTTGAGATGAAATTATAGTCATTATGGTTTACCACTAGCTACTGCACATAATCTGGTTTACGAAGAAGCAAGAGTTGTCAAAATTAATGAAATGTTTGTTGTTGTAGTCAAGATACAAAGTCAAGCAAGAACAGGGAATCTGTGCAGCCCAACATGTTGGATATGACCATTATTAAATTCATGTAGGACCAGTTGCACTCCACCTCTTACAGTAGGTCTGAAGTCTCAACCATCTCTTTTTGATTTCTTTTATGAGAAAAATTTCTTGTCTGCATGTGCTAGTATCATAAAGTGCATTAGCTTTTTTTAAGGCATAATTACTGGCAGCCATGATTGCCATTAGCAATTACAAAAAATCAACATGAACAATACTGTAAACTGTGATATAGTTTCCAAGTGAAACCTTTTCTGATGTGTGGAGTGCTGGGGTTATTTTCTTGATGTAGGCATATTATTGTTTTCTTGATGTTCATGCTATTGTTCATGTCTAACACTATATTACTGTCACCTACACTAAAAACATAGTCTAAATGCCTTTACTGGTAGCAATTAAGCTAAATTGCAAGCAAACGGTTACTATTTAAATAAATTGGAAGTCTACCAATAGTATTGCTGATTTAGTAGCTTATCATAGTATTGCTGTCACTTTTCGATGGCTTTTGGGTCTAGCTAGATATTTTTGATAGTTTAAGAGAGGGTAGATATGCACGACCTGATAAACCATTTTTTACAGTTTGAAGTGCCTATGGATTCTTCTTATCTGTCCATAAGATCTTCTTCAGGTGATAAAATCATAGGTCATACCCTTTGGTGTTTTCTTTAGGATAATTCCATAACTTGTCTATTTCTCTTTTTAATTCTTTTAATTTTTTATTTAATTCATCACTTTATTATTAGTTTAGGTTCTATTTGGTTTAGGATTTTATAGTATCTCTCTTTCTCTAGCTCTCTATGTTTCTATTCACAGTTATGCAGGAAAAAGAAAACTAAAAAAATTACTTGGAGAAAGCAAAGATAATTCTTCAAGTTTGACTTTTCAATTCATTTAGAACATTGTGGAATAAACCTGCTAAGTATCCCATCATCACAAACGTGGCAAGCAATTTTCAAAGTTCATAATTTCAATGAAGATGCATAGATAAATTCCATACTTTTTTTCTCTCTCACTGTTTCTCTTTCTATGGTTAAGAAACATTTGGTTCATCTTTGTGTTATGGGATAGAAAAATCCAGAGTAGCCTCTATGTACATGTGACCTTTTAACAGTACCCAATTTATTACTCAGCTAATAGAAAAATGAGAGTAGTCATGCTAATAGAAAAATGATACATTTTCATTATGGACCATGTTCATTTGTTGAGCATCACTTTTGCTTGGATTAAAAATGATAGAAAAATGAGAGTAGTCATGCTAATACATTTGCTGATTACATTATTTGAGTTACATGATTTGAAAATGCACAATTTGGTTATTATGGTATCACTTTTGCTTCGCTAAAACAAATATATATTTAGTAATAAGGGAAAGACACAAACGAGTATAGGATTATTAATGGTGAAACTAAAAGAGTACAAATTGTTGATATGTGACTTTTTTGCTTGCTTGAATCTTGGGAGGTTCATATAGGGTGCATAAGATTAAGAGTTCACTTTGCTTAAGATCCTATGCATCTATATTATTATGAAATATTCTCAAATTGAGTAAGTCAATATCAGTTTTAAACAAAAGAGATGACAACAGGATATTATTTTTCACCATTATTGTCAAAAAATCATAATACATTGAGATGTTCCCAAAAACCCTAAATACATCAAAGTTTTAAGAAAAAATAAACACTCCTGTACTCCTTTTGGTGGCTTTCAGTGTTGTTGTATACATTCAAACAAGTGTCATATGGTTTGTGGGTTTTGCCATTCCAACTGTCCCCATTAGACATATATCAACTCAATCAAAAAATGTCATACAAAGCATGCTACTAAAATATAGGTTTATGTATAACCATCTAACATATGCATCTCTTTGAAATCACTGCAATAGTCTGCTCATTTTTTAATGTGAGAGTTCATCAAGATCATAGTACCCAAAACCCTATAGCATATCCAAGTATAAATGTCATGTTGGTTATTTCAGTTTTCACTTGAAAGTTATCAGCAAGCAAGTCCTAATGTATCTTTGAAATGCCGCAATTACTATTTATTTTCTTTCTTTTAATTTTTGTGATTACAAGCACTACTTTATAAGAAAAAGCTATGGAGTTGCAATTTTGATTATCATGTTGTTATGACAATTGCTGTTTATTGGATTGAACAATTTTATTGCGTCTAGATTAATAAACTAGTCACAAAGTTCAAAGAGGGGAATTGATCCACAAATAAACATGTAGGCAAGTCATGAAAAATCCATTCAAATATCTTAAGAAAAAAATTTTCAAAAAAAGACTGTCTCCATGCTCAAAGAATTGAAAAAGAAAAAGCAGGAAGCAACAAATATGACTTAAGTTAAATTCACATATACAAATTCCTACTGTAACATCAAAATGGTTGGAGGGTAGAAAAGGTAAACTGCTCATTTCGCTACTATCACATTGTAAGTTTGTAACTCATTAAAGAGGTTGCTATAAAGTAATAAATAATATGATCTGACTTGGCATATTTTCATAAGAAGATTTGAATTCAAAGAACTTAAAGAAAAAAAATAATGAAAATGATTCTATTGCTTTCAGACACCTTTAGAACTTCAAATTGATTGCTTGGAGTGGCACTTAATGCCAAGTGGAAATTTCTCCTAAGCTCTCATGTGATTATATATTGGCTATCAACTAGAATGCAGTTCATTCTTTCTAAACATCATATAACATAATACATGACGCACGTACAGTTTATTGAACCAAGAAATAAAACTAGATAGTAACTTCACAAGCATATAAAAATTAGTTTTGAAATTGACATTTGAGGAATTATTGGTCGACTGATGGTGCCAAATTCAGAATATTATGACCTTGTGAATTTAAGTCAGCAAGCTTTCAGTAATGAAACATCAACACATTTTCATTCCTATTGTCAATTTCAGGATAACTTCTATAAAAAAGAAAGAAAATTAACTTACCCAGTAGGAACCATTACATTTTTACTCCTTATAAAGAATGCTATGGACATTATCAAAAACAAAAAAAATATTCTCTGATGTTTTGATCATGAGCTTCATCTTATGTAAAGTATAATGACAGCTCTGAATATTTTCTAAATGGATTAATATTAATAGGTTCTCAGACACAAAATTTAATCCCAAATCATAGGGTTCTCATAAAGATTACATAAACGTCAAACTAATTTATAATGAGAAAAATAAGAACCAAAATTATAAAGCAAACACTATACTTGTGTTAATCAACATGTATGTAACAAATGTGTTTATGAATACAATATGTAAAAGAAAGGGTTACATACCACAATACCATCTTGTAAATGTTATACCCAACCTTTGGCCCTAAGTATGATTAAGCTCCAATGACAAATTTGTATGATTTGTACACTGGAAAATGGGGAAAATCTGAAAAAATCGATGACCAATTCAAGAACACATCAAGTAAAACATGAAACTAAGCATTCTTCGGAACTAAGAGCAGAGGGCAGAAGCAACAGAAAACCTTGACAAGTCATTCACATTATAACATCAGCAGGTTACCTAAATCATGAACCTTACATAAAGCAGGGCATAAAAAAGAGGTATCATTCAATTATTGAAGTGTTAAGCATATCCTAAATTAGAGAGTGTCAAATATAATAGACATAATTGTTACTCTTATTGTTTCCTATTGATGGTCCACATTTATTGGGAAACAAGAACGACAGAAAAAATGCTTAATGTCTGCTTCCAAATTTGTTGTGCTTGAAGTTGCTCAAGCTGCCAGAATTAATCTTCCACATTTCTCTTCCTATGTGTATCAGATTCAACACTATCTCACTTTTGTTGTTAGATTTCTGAGTTCTTAACTTTGTCATACCAAGTCAAAGTTTTTTTCAGAGGTGAATAGATAAGTAGCTTGATCCCCACCATCTCAGGATCAGGTGTAAACAAGCGTGGAAATTTACTACTATCCATCTTCCTAAAGGTAACTGAAATAATGTAAAATCAAATATATAAAAATAAGAATATAATACAGTAAAAACAACAAAACTTCAAGATCATATCCTTTTGAAAGATTCAGAAGACCTTTTTGCTGAGACAGATGTAACACAATGTTTAGCAACATCAGCTCCGTTGTCATGCATAAACCAGTCCCTTGACTAGTTTACCAAGACCTCAATGTTGAATTTAATACAAAGTCCAAAAAAACACAATTGGTTTCTATAATACATCGCTAATCAAAATGACCCAAATCAAAACATTTATGATGACTTTCAAAAAGGAATGGTAGCTCATCTTCTTTGTTTAACACAAAATAACAAATGTCTTATTGTTCTTTCATGGCACATATGTAAGGAAGAAAATTCAATGCTACTGATATAGTGGGATAGGTGTTGCCACTCCCTACTCATTCTCCCTGGCTATGTTTCTATAGTTAGTCTCACTTTCAAGGAAGGGAGAAATGGTTTGCTGCATATAATGAAGCATATCTAGTATATGAACAACATTGTATAAATTTAAATTCATATTTCAATCATCACATACTAATATAGCATGGACTCAACCAATGATTATTTTCAAAATAAGTTTTGATTTTGGAACCAAAGCAACCATGAAAAGTATGATAGTATGTATATTTAGAGCTTATAAATAAATTAAAAGTTGGAATCACTAAACTGAAGTACTAAAAAATAATAGGAAGAGTGGAAATTTCCACATATACCTCTAAGTGGCCCATTTCTACCCTTCCTTTGCAATTTATAGATATACTTAACAATGCACTTCTTCTCCTCAACATTGAAACCCGAATATGAAGTACAAGCCCCTGGAGAACATTTATGTCCCTCCCATTAATTCTTTCAATGTGATTAAAGACCCTTTTTTCTACTAACTATTGTACACCTAATACGCTCCTTTTGTTCCTCTACAATCCACTTTCAAATGTTGAATCTCCACCAATTCCATTATTTAACAACAACTCAAAATCATAATGCATCAAATATTTTTTACTGCTATTCAAATATCTTGGTGAAGAATCAACATCATGTCTACTACGCTTCATTAACAAAATAAATTCATGGCTTTCTAAAGATGCCTTTGGAATTGATATACATTGGTAGAATCACTAATTACTAATTCTACCAATGTCAAGCTTGACTATAAGAAAATTGGATATTAAGGAGAAAGTAATATAATTCCAAAATTAAGTTAGTTGGTATATAGATGACAATACATTAGACATCAGGAAAGATCATGCATGCAAATTTCCCATGGTACATTCATGGAAACTCATGCCAAGTAGATTGGACATGTATGCTTCTCCATTGCAAGAAATTTAGTTTAATAGGTTGAATAATTAAACATTAAACAACTTATAAAAAAGTGAATTAATGAACAAAACTATTATATAAAACAAAGTTAAACTCAACAGATGCTAACACACAAAAACACCCAAATTAGATCCCTTTCTACAACTACAAGTACACACATGCACGCAAATTATAGTTCTATACATCAAATGAACCAACAGTCAAAAAAAAAAAACTGAATAGTTTCATATTTTATATCATAGCAATCATATACCTTCAGTGCATTATTATTGAGCTATAGCTCTCAAGTGCATCACGTAGCTCAATCTGACAACAAAATGGAAGATAATGATTAATTCCAGGGACATTAAATTGCATAAATCTTTTATTTTGTTCTTGCATTTGGATATAAAAATATAAAAATATTTTTGAGCATGTTAAATTATAGAAAATGATATGTAAAAGTATTTTTTAGAAAATTTATAAAATTTTTTATAGGTATATGTGTTTAA
Organism: Ceratonia siliqua; assembly: GCA_034509205.1. Classification (NCBI taxonomy): domain Eukaryota; kingdom Viridiplantae; phylum Streptophyta; class Magnoliopsida; order Fabales; family Fabaceae; genus Ceratonia; species Ceratonia siliqua. The sequence goes on from JASKGM010039294.1 coordinate 11,116, forward strand.
AAAGTTTTATCTCTCTTCCATTAGACTTGATTATTTTTTAAATATCATATTTGTTACTTCTCTGAAAAGTATAATTTCTACTTATTTTTAAAATAAGTAATTAAAAATTAAGTTACATCCAAATAGCATTTTTACAAATAAGCACTTTTTAAAAAAAATAAGAAATTTTTTTTTCAAATAAGTGAATCCAAACAGCCACTAAGAGTTCATATCATCAAATTATTTATTACATATTTAAATTAAGAGTTACTCATCAAATTAAAGTTACAGAATATTTTACTAAAAGGTTAAAGTTATATTGAACTACTTACAATTTGGCCAATATTAAACATATAAAAAATTATTTAATTTATAGTAATAATTTAATTATACACATTTACTGTACTCGAGTTTCTAGTAAATATAATAAGCCACACTTTTGTTGACTTTTTCTTATAATCTTTTTGTTTTTTTGGCTTATTTACTCTCCGAGTGTGATTTCTACTAACTACTCTTTACTCGCATTCTTTCTTGTAAATCACAATTTTTAGCATAACTTAAACATGAAATCTTTATCTAAAGCACTGCACAAGGTAGTTAGAGAGAAGAAAAAAAAAAAAAACTATCAAACCAAGAAAGTGAGAGCATTTTGTGAAAATATGCATCACGTTTTTATTTTTTATTTTGCATTTATAAATTGAAAAGAGTGTTAAAGCTCCTTTATCATTTGAAATGGATTCATGCCTAACCATAGTTGTCTCCTCGTGTATTCAATTTGAACGCCGATATTAAAATACTGTAAAATGTATATCAACAATGGGATATATTATAGGAGAGCAATGTGGTGTGAAGTTTCGCACATAATCTTTATCATGGCAGATTATATCTATTTGCTTTGTGGCCATTGGTCATTTGCAAAAGTGAGATCACAAAGGAAACTAATACTTTTACGAGCAGAAGGAATATCCAACTATTAGTTGAGGTAGTGATGACTTTATTTTCGCTTTATATTACGAATTCATACCCATGTGGGAGAATGGACCCTGCTTCCATCAATTTAATTGGTGTGAAATGGGTATTTCTTGAATAAATATAGCTTGCCATAACAATATGGTGTGAATTTCTATCGAATTTGGAGTCAAATTAATATATATGACCATAACAACCTGGTGTGGATTGGGCCTCAACCACTTACCCACCCAGCTCCGAGATAAGGTCCCCACTTTGGTTAATATAATAGCCAGAGCAAGAGAAAGGCATTCAATTTGTTCAAGCAGACAAGAAGCAGATTCCCTTCAAATACCACGTCATGCTTCAATTCTAATAAAAGAGCAATTGTGGGGGGGCATGTTGCAAATTCAATAAACCTCTTCAAGCACATGCATAGTTGACTGGCCTCTCATGTAATATATATAACCCGAATTATAAGCAAATAGGACCAAAACTGAGTGACCCACAGGTTATTTGTCATTCATTGAGATGGGGCATATGAACTACTTGAAGAAGCCAAGAATCGTTCTTGTTCCATATCCAGCACAGGGACATGTTACTCCCATGCAAAAGCTAGCCTTGGCCATTCTCAACCATGGCTTTAAGCCTGTGATTGTCCTCCCCCAATACATTCACCGCCAGCTTTTGGTTCATGTTGATGGTATGGATGAAGAGATCAATTGGGTTGCTGTACCTGATGGCTTGAACAAGGACACTGCTCCAGATTTCTTTGCCCTTGAATCAGCTATGGAGAATAACATGCCCACTCACTTGGAAGAATTGATTCATAAGCTTGAAGAGGATGGTGGTGTAGTCTGTATGGTTGTTGATTTGTTGGCATCTTGGGCTATAGAAGTGGCCAAAAGGTCTGGCATCCCTGCTGCTGGATTTTGGCCTGCCATGCTCGCTACTTACAAGTTGGTTGCCTCCATCCCTGACATGGTCGGGAGTGGCCTCATAACTGATACAGGTTGGTTCTTAACATGCTTCTATTACATATGTGTCTGTATATACGTATCATGTCAAATATCTCTCTATTATTGGGTGTTTCTGCTTCCCCCAGCCCTCCCCCTTAGCAATAAATAGATAAGTAAATATTAAAATACGTGCAAATATGCATGTAAATCAGTTTATTTTCGTAAACATTCAAGGTTGATCACTAGATTCGCCATGAAAACAAGCTAATGGGGTCAATTAAAACTGGCATAAACTTGACACACTTTTTCCGATATCTTATTATGAAATGAAATTTTTATTATTTTAAACCTTGAATAATAAGTAATTATCACATTAATTTTACATGTTAAATTTTAAAAACAATTAAAAAGCAATTAACATATAATTAAGTTAATTGATATTTTATATTTAAAATCTCTATTTTATATTAATTTTAAGATATATTAATAAATATAAAAGTAATTTTGGATTTATTTATAATTTTTGTTTGCATAACATTCAAGATAAAAACTAATTTAACAGTTAATTTTGTTAAAAATACCCATTGTATAATAAAAATTCAATATTATAATATTAAATATATTTTACATAAGTATAGATCTCTCGTGTTAAGGTATTAATATTGAATGCTTTATAAGTCTCCTATTATATTTAAACATGGACAAGTAGGACAGCAGCTAGACATTAAACTCGTATTAAAAAAAATTATTTGGGTATCCACCTATGTAATAATTAAAAAATAAACTTACTTGTAAATATTAGATATCTATATACAATTTGAAAAAATATATACTTATATGGATGAAAAATATTTAATTATATTTCTAAAATGGCCATCACAAATTAAAAAGAATCTTAAATAATTTTTTTAATCCAAATTATGTGGATACTAAATTCAAACACGTAAAAATCTAAAACTTATATTTTGTACGGCCGAACAGTCCTATTGAATTTCTAAGGATTTCATTTGGTAATGATTATTTTAAAAAGTAATGCAACTTGCAAATCACTTTTTTCTGCAACTCATTCTCACCTTTATATTTAATATTTCTGCTTATTTTATATTATTAAAAATACGCTACACATGTTCAGTCAAACGATAACTTTTTTTTCTACATTATAAATTTATATTTACATATTAATTCGTACATAAGATGTAGATATTATTTTTAATGAAAATATAAACAAAAGAGCATTTAATAAAGTATATATACCCAGTCAACCGTTGAGAATCAAAGGAAATTATTGATAACTAGGAAAACCACAACCTCACATGGCATGACATAGTATAATTAAAATGCTTCTATCTTCCACCAAAAAGAAAATGTTTCTGTCTAATGCAAAGTAACTAGCTAGCATTAAATTTCTTCCATTGTTCCTACCATTTCATCAACTCACCAGTACTATAAGGTTTTCACATGCGGCTAGTGCACATAGAATTATCTGCAGAGTTTATATGTTGAATTAAATAACCATGCTCTCGCGATGACTCCATTTTTATGTACTCTTACCAATTTTGAAGACATATTGCTACATATTGACCGCAGGACTACCACAACATAAAGGTAAAATTTGCTTTATACCAGACATGCCAGTATTAGAGACTGAAGATCTACCATGGCTAATTGGAACAGTTGCTGCAAAGAAAGCAAGGTTTAAATTTTGGAAAAGAACCTTTGAAAGATCAAAAACCCTTAGATGGCTCCTGGTGAATTCTTTTCCGGATGAAAGCAAATTTGAGCTGCACACTCAATTGGCCACCAAATGTTCACAGGATTGCCCAAATGTGTTGCCTATAGGCCCTCTTTGTAAGTATAGGTTAACAAACAATCCCAGCTTCTGGGAAGAAGATGTGAGCTGCTTGGAGTGGCTAGACAACCAGAAGCCTAACTCAGTTGTTTACATCTCATTTGGAAGTTGGGTTAGTCCTATTGGGGAAGCAAAGTTGAGAAGTTTGGCATTAGCACTTGAAGCATCAGGGAGGCCTTTCGTTTGGGTATTGAAGTCCGCTTGGTGTAAATGTTTACCCATTGGATTTTTGGAGAGGGAGTCTAATCAAGGACGAGTTGTTTCATGGGCACCACAAATGGCTGTTCTGCAACATAACTCCGTGGGTTGTTATCTCACGCATTGTGGGTGGAATTCGACAATGGAGGCGATACAATTCCAAAAGAGGATGTTGTGCTACCCAGTGGCAGGTGACCAGTTTCTGAACTGTGCTTATATTGTTCAAGTATGGAGAGTGGGTTTAAAGCTCAATGGACTTGGACAAAAGGATATTGAAGAAGGTCTGAGTTGGTTGATGGAGGATATGGAAATGGAAACTAATTTAATGAAACTATATGAAAGAATCATGGGAAGGGACGATAACTCGGCGGGACTCTTCAAGAATTTGATAGCCTTCCTTGAAAATTTCAAGAAAGAAGCATCTGTCTTTAGTGCCATTCGTGATGTTAATGCTAGTTAACTTTTCTTAAGTCAAGTGTTAGGTATGCACTTCTAAGAGCCTTGGTATATTAATATTAATATTGTGGATTGTTCAATATTTTAGTTGTATAACATAATATATAAAATAAATAAATATTTTAGACTTTTATCAATGATGTATAAAAAAAAGAACATAATTAAATACAGACTTTTTATTCAAATATAATTCATCAATTATTTTTATATCATTTTTATATATGTTATAGCTATAAAAATTAAAGCACGCGGTGCTATTCACTGTTATTATTTTCTTTTGTTACGTAAGCATAATGTGCTAAAAATTTAAGAAAGAGGAATGTTGAGGATCAAACCTATGATATTTAAGTCTTTCGAAATTTAAGACCAAAAGAGTGTTACACCAACAGATGTAGTGCAGGGTGATTAATTTTGCTAAAAAGGTGGTTATTTTGAGAAAACAATAGGGCAAAAGGTGCACAAGGCAGAATATTAGAAGGCAGTAGAAGTGTCAAAAAGATGGTTTTTGAAGTATTACAGTAGTTAGTCAATTAGATATAAGGAATTGGTGTTTGTAATGGAGATTCATTTAGATCAATAAAACTGAAATAGTTTCTTTGGGAGATTTGTCTTCCTTGTCTCGAATTAAGGGAGAGTTGGCTACTTGGAGCTAACAAAGTGATGCTTTCATCTGTTACCACCGCGGGGAAGGTTTCATGGAGTGGACATGGACGAAGTGTTTAGATAAGTTCGTGAGGATCAATCTTTGGTGGATTCAAGATTGACTAATCTTGAAGTAAGGGTTCTTTGAGTAATAATACTCATACACTACTTTTTTTATACCACTCTTACACCTCATTTCACATTTATTATTTTATTATTATCTATCGCCAACCATCATCTATCATCATCATTATTTTACAATATATCAATAGTTAAAAGTAAGGTGTAAAAAAAATGGTATACGCATATCATTACTCCGGTTCTTTACACATTTATCTTAAGTTCAAATCCAACAAATGATGCAACAGTAGCAAAGGGAAAGTAGAAATGCTCAAGGAGGACCAGTAAGTCTAGATGATAGTGACATGGCTGCCAATGAAGGATAAATGGAGCTTGATATGTCTCTGAATAAGGTAGTTAGGATTGACATACCTCACTTGGATAGGGAGAACGCTAAAGATTGAATTTTTAAAATATTGTTAGTTAAGAAAGAAATTTGGAGATTGGATAGATGATAGTTTGAAGAATTTAAGAGTAGTGGAATAAAGAAAATGATGGAATAGTTGAAATATTTTTATTAGATGGAAAGGGCTAGGTATACAAGAGTGAGCTTTTATGCTTTATTTTCTCACACTTTACGCAGGGGAGTGAAAGGTTATTTATACCCTATAGTACCAACTCATCTAAGTTGGTTAGTTGCTTCTAGGATTTTCTATATTTTTCATTTACAGCCAATAATTGATTCAAAGCCAATAAATTTTTACTGTAGATTTTTATGCACGTGTATGTTGTCTTTTCTAGTCACCGCCTTTCTAGTTTAATGGAGAATTTTCTGGAGAATGGGCATCATTGTCTACACTCCTCGTTGATGCTGATTCGGTTACTCCAAGTAATCTTTGTAATATTTCAAAATCGGGTCTTGGTAATGCTTTTGTGAAAATGTTAGCCAGTTGCTCCTCCATTTTGCAATACTTGAGTTTTATCTTTTTCTCAGTTATTGCCTTATGTATGAAATGATACTTGATTGCGATATACTTGGTCCTACTATGATGAACAGGATTGTTAGCGATTGCAATAGTTGATTTACTATCACAAAGGATTCTCATGAGATCCTCAAATTACTCTCTAATGTCTTCAAATATTTTCTTCAACTAGATTGCATGGCTAGTAGTACTTGCTATTGCAATGTATTTTGCTTCAGTAGATGATTGAGCAACTGTTTCCTGGTTCTTTAAAGACCAAGAAAATACTCCCAATCCAAGAGTGAATGCATATCCTGAAGCACTCTTCATGTCATCAATTGATCCTACCCAGTCACTATCAGTGTAGCCAAGTAGTCTTGGATCTTCAACGGAGTTATATTGAATTCCAAAATATTTTGTTCCTTGTATATATCTTAAAATTATTTTTGTTGCACCATAAAGCTTTTGGCTTGGATTCTGCATAAATCTTGAGAGAAGACTAGTTGCATACGTGATGTTTGGTCTTGTTACTGTCAGGTATAGAAGACTTCCAATGAGACTTCTATACTGAGACGCATATGCTTTTTTAGATCCATCTTCCTTTTGAAACTTCTCATTGTTTGCTAGAGGAGTAGCAACTGTCTTGCATCTATCCATCTTAAATTTTTTCAGCAAATTGATTGTGTATTTCTTTTGTGAAATGAAGATTCCATCATTATTGTCTTGGATTACTTCAAGACCGAGGAAGTAATGCAAGAGACCCAAATTTGTCATCTCGAATGTCTTCATCATATCTTCTTTGAATTTTTTTATCTCGCTTTCATTGCTTCCTCTAAAAATGAGATGATCTACATATAAAGAAATTATATGAGTGTTGTTATTACATTGGGTCTTTTTGTAGAGAGTTGGCTCACTTTTGCTCCTTCTTAATCCTTGACTCATGAAATATTTGTCAATTCTGCTATACTAAGCTCGTGGAGCTTACTTTAACCCATAAATAGGTTTCTTTAGCTTCAACACTTTGTCTTCTTGCCCTTTCACCATGAACCCTTGTGGTTGTTCCACATAGATTTCTTCTTCAAGAAATTCATTTAGAAATGCTGATTTGATGTTTAGTTAACAAATCTTCCATTTCTTTTGTGCTACTAACATAATCAAAGCCCTTATTGTATCATGTTGAGCCACTGGTGTAAATGTCTCATTATAGTTAACCCTAGGTATTTGTGAATATCCTTTTGCTATTAATCTTGCTTTGTTCTTCTGTATTGATCCATTTGGATTAAGCTTTATCTTCCATTTAACTCCAACTATTTCTTTCTATTTTTGTCTTTCCATCAGTTCTAATATGTCATTTTTCTCGATCATTTTTATTTCTTTTTACTTAGCTTCCACCCACACATCTTGTTTTGCCACTGCTTCAAAGCTTTCTAGTTCTATAGTTATGTAGTTGCAACTTTCATAAATATCTCTCCAGGCTCATACTTTTCTTGGTGCAGATTCTGGTGAAGAAGCTTCTTGAAGTGGCTGGTGAAGATGAAGTGTATGTGTTATCTTGATCATTATCTTCATGAGTGTTGTAGTTGGATACTCTATGTATATGTTCTTATTCTCAATATTTTTTTCTTCCCAATTTCATGCTGCGTTCTTGTAAAATTCTACTTCTTGGTTGATGGTGAGCTTTTTTGTCTTCAGATTCTATACTATGTAGCTTTTTGATTCAGTGTTGTAGCTCAAGGAGATTCCTTTTTGAGTTTCTTCATCAAGTTTGCTTCTTTTTTTATATGAAATATGAATGTTGTAGATACAGTCGAATACTTTAAGATGTTTAGCATATAGTTTCCTTCTGCTCTAGGCTTCCACTAGCATTTTGTCTTTTATTGCTTTGGTTGGAGACCTGTTCAGTAGATATACAATGGCATATACTGCTTTTGTCCAAAACGTGTTAAGCAGTCCTTTCTCTTTCAGCATTGATCTTGCCATCTCCATTACCATTTGATTTTGTGTTGACTAGGAACCAACAAGAGATTGTTGATGTATCTCGTGCCTTTATTTGTCTCCATTGCCACGGTTCTTTTTCTCTATACCTCCAGGAATTGATCATTACCTAGTCTGACTTTTGATTGAAAAGTTGTATTTGGCTCAGAGAAAATGTCTCTGTACGGAGTCATATGATTGATGCAGCAATTGTCTAGAAACCACGTGTCTTTGGGCCTTCTTAGATGAGTTGTTGTTGGTGAAAAACAGATACTCATCATTCTCTCTTTCCTCTACATAATTGGCTTGATGAGTATTTTTGGTGCGACAATATTTTTTCACATGTCCAAATTTTTTACATTTAGCACATTGTGGCTTGCCTCGAATGCCTTGAAACCAACAATCTTTTTCTTGATGACTTTTCCTCTTGCAAATTCTACATGAAGGATTTTTGGCTCTACTATTGGATGATTTCTCTGCTCCTCCTTTTCTATTTTCTCCATCTCTTAAAGTCTCTCTTCCTCAGGAATCTTGATTAAATTTCTTTCCTTCATTTTTAGAATTTTGATCCTTAAAATTCATTTTTGTTTGGAATGCGCTTTCAACATTTTCTTCATTGCCTCCTTAATTTCTTTTCATGAGCTTCAATGATCCCACAAGTTCAATTACTGACAAGGATTCTATATCTCCAACTTGTTCAATAGTTGTAACTATGGGATTATAATTTTCTGTGAGTGTAATAAATATTTTTTCTACCACTCTCTTATCAGTCATATTTTTTTCATATAATTTTATTTGATTGACTATGTCTTTTACTCTAGCATAATATTCTTTTATGGTTTAAGATTCTTTCATTTTTAAAATTTCAAACTCTCTTCTTAAATATTGGAGTTAGATGAACCATACCTTTTTAGTACTACGAACTCCTCCTCCAAAATATCCCATGCCTTCTTTGTAGAATCAGCATAAGAAATTCTCCTGAGGATGATATCACTCACTGCCTATTGGATGACATACAAAGCTTGAAAATCCCTCTGCTAATTTTCTTCTAATTTTTTATGCTCCTCCTCGGATAGAGTAGAGGTATTAGCTGGGCTAACAAACCCATTTTTGACAATATCCCACAATTTCTGTGAGTTAAAATATGTCTTTAATTTTAGGCTCCAAAGATCATAATTTTTGCCAATAAGAACTAGGAGAGGAATATATGAGAAACTGATAGTAGATGTAGCCATAGGTTAAATTTTTGGGTTATGGTTAATGAGGTTTAGTTAAGTAAAGATTATAAATGTCACGTCCAGTATATGATCGAGCAAGGCTCTGATACCACTGTTAGTGAAAGGAAGAAATTTAGAGATTGGATAGATGATAGTTTGAAAAATTTAAGACTAGTGGAATCAGGAAAATGATGGAATAGTTTAAATAGTTTTATTAGAAGGAAAGTGCTTGGTACACGAGAGTGAGCTTTTATACTATGTTTTCTCACACCTTATGTAGGGGAGTGAAAGGCTATTTATAGCCTATAGTACCGACTCATATAAGTCAATTAGTTACTTCTAGGATTTTCTATATATTGTATTTATAACCAATAATTTATTCCTAGCCAATAGATTTTTGCTACAGATTTTTATGCACGCGTATGTTGTCTTTTCTAGTCACTGCCTTTCTAGTTTAATGGGGAATTTTTTGGATAATGGGCATAATTATCAACAAATATTCCTATAGTATTTTGAGGTATATAAGGTTGGTGCTAGTTAGAGAATCAAGATTGCTTTGTTCCATATGTCTGAACCTACTTATAAATGGTATCAATAGGCTATAAGAAACAAATTGGTGCAAACTCGGGATGATTGTCTGGAAGCTTTGACAATCATATTCATTGCTAGTCTCTATTAGGATCCAAGATAGGGATTGAAGGAGTTGAAGCAAATCGGGATTTGGCTTAATAAGAAAACAAGATTTTAGAGCTTACCCATTAAGGTGAATGGCATATCCCAGCAATGGTTGATTAGTTTCTTTATAGCAGGCCTTCAAGAATACTTGAAATGTGAAGTGTTATTGGCCAAGCTAGAAATCTATTTCCAAACTGTATCAGTGACAAAATTACATGAGCAAAAACATAATAAGGTACAACAACTCCACAAACCTTCTTTTAATATATTTCCTACCGTTGCATAATGCAAGCCTTTTTCTTCATTTCCTACCCTTGTCCAATATTGTATCCAAGCCCTTAGTGTCTGTCAATTTCTGTGAGATCTGGCGTCCTAATTTTCCAACTACTTCTTTATATTTTCCAATTCAAATTCAAATTAAAGGTTTTAAATTGTAGATTGCATCACATGATGTGGCCGCAATATTATGGTTGCCGCAATGGCCGCAACTGCATCATTCGACATTTGCAATGTGATGGCAATTCACATTGTTAACCTGCAACAGAATAGCATTGTGGCCACAATAACACCACATTGTGGCTACAATAGACCATAATCCAGTACCAAAGTTGCTTCCATTTCAAAAATTGCAATGAGACAAGAAAAAGCCATCTATTTGATGTGTATAATTTTAGGGAAGTAAGGGAAAGGGAGGAAGAACCAAGAAGAACATGTTGAATTTAGTTGTTTATCCTCAGTGTTTATTGTAGAAGCATGGGTTTTTAAAAATTTTTAAAACATAAGCTTGTAAACAGGCGAAAACAAAATACATATGCAAATAACTCATGGCTAGAAAGAGAAGTAAAATAGATAAGAATTTTATATACCTCTTGTAGTCACTTTAATCTTGTAACACACTCTCCAACCAAGCATACTAACCGCCTATTCTTTGGGAAGTACCAATCCATGGAACCTACAGTCATTAGGTTTAGTGATTGAAAAAAACAAGAGATGAAAGAAAATAATTGATAGCTTTCAAAGTAAATTAGAAAGCCTTCCCCTTTCCCTTCGAGTATGGTGTATAGAAATCTATGAAGGCATTCAAACAAAACACTTTTGCTCTTAGTGTTTTTCTCCCAAAAACTTGAGGCACTCTCAATGTGTTTTTCCTCTAGGTTATGTGAGAGCATTTGAGTGTAATTCAAAAATTCAATCCCTAACCATTAAGGATTCACACACCTACTAATAGGGAATATTAGATAATAAAATTATCTAATAATTTTTCAGTTAATAGTCATATTATTAATTTTGATCATAATATATTTTATTTAACAATTAAATAGAGCATGTGTAATTTTTTAATTGGTCATGCTTGAATTTAAAATTCAAATAAATAAAGTTTACTTAATTAAATCCCTTTGACTTAGTTAATTTCCTAGTGAATATAAGTTACCTAAAAAATTAAAACTATTTTAATTTCTAATCTTTTATTCACTAGGATCATCATGATAATTAGGAGTGACTTAATTTTCCTCCTTTTTGGGTGTGCTCCTCTCCATCACATAGGGAGGATGCTTCTTGCAAGTTTGAACAATTCAAACTTTGCAACAATATTAGGATAATTAATTAATTAAATTAATTTTATCCTAATAAAATGATATAGCCAAAAATCCTAATTAAATGAGGATTTAATTTTCTTTTAATTAAATTCTTTAAATGAATTAATCTGAACGTTTTAAATATTAATTTAAAGTAGACTAATTAAAAAAATTACTAAGAAAATATTGTATAAATTGAGATAACACTTGTCTTAATTCAAACAAACATTTGTCTTCAAATTTTATTATCTAATTAAAACAACACTTGTTTAAATTAGACAATTAATGTGTGAATTATTTTTTTTCTCTTTGGTGACAAAAATGTTTCTCACATTTTTAAGCATG
>JASKGM010039315.1:0-22946 GCA_034509205.1 Ceratonia siliqua
CCCTCCCCCCATCTTTCCCTACTCTCTTAACCATAGCCTCCGCCACTCCTCAGTCTCTCTCTCTAGAATTCAAAGACACATGTAATAATATAGAATTGTATGCCCTCCCTTCATCTTTTTGAACTCCCTTAACCCTGCAACTTCTCTCTGTCTCTCTCTCTCTCTTCCTTCTTATTACAAGATTAACTTCCGCCACTCATCACTCTCTCTCTAGAAGCCAAAGACATAATAATATAGATTTGTATGCCCTCCCTCCATCTTTCCCAGCTCCCTTAACCCCAGCCTCTGTCTCTCTCTCTCTTCTTATTAAAAGATTAACTTTTAAAGAGGGTTAGAAATTGCATTTTTTTTTTATCACCATCGGTTTTATCATAAGGCTCTACTAAGGTTTCATTGGTGTTATGTATTCTACTCACTTGTTGTCGTGATCTCTACTTAGTTTAGTATTTTTCAACTTGCGACGTCAAGGTGAACAATTATAAAACTGGTTTGGTTCAAATGACAATTTTTATTTTCGGGAAATTTTGGAAAGAGAAAATGATAAGTGATTAACAATAGAAGCCGCACTACAAGAAAACATGCATTTACTCACAGAATTTTTGTCATGAGAGACTTTCACAGAATGTCTCATGATATTCTCTCAAAAAAAATGATGGGTAAGAATATCTCACAGTCATAATTACTATGAGAATTGTTCGTGAGATTTCCATGAAACACGTGTTGCAAAAAATGCATGAAAATGTGGTGTGAAGTGCACTCATCGCAATTCTTACAAAAAATGTCCGAGAGACATATTCTCATAGCTCATTCTCATGGAAAATAGATCATTTAATGAAATGCACCATTTCACATATATTTGTCATGGAATTTATTCGTGAGAATTGTCTCACGGAATATTTCAGTGAGAAAACATGATATATCACAGTAGCTCATCCCTCTCATCTCATTTCAATTTCTTATGTTTTCTCTTCTCCCAAACGAGTTTCCTCTCTGTAAACACCTATTTTTGTCCCACTATTTAAGCAAAAAACTGAAAAAAAAAAGAAAAAAAAAAGAGAAAAAAATATAATTCAACCCATTACACTCACTTTGGTCCTTCCAAAGAAAAAAAAAGAGAACCCACAAGCATTTCAGCCCAACACCCAAGTCCAGCCCACTACACCCCTGACCCGGATCCAACCCAATAACCCGGATTTCTGAAACCCATTTCCCCAATTCATCCCTCGACCTTTTTCCTTGTGACCTTCACGCCCTTTTCCCTAAATTTCCTTCTGCAGTTCGCTTTCCACTTTACCTCTGCTCTGGCAGTCTCCTTGCCGCGGTTTTCCCCCATTTTTGGTCTCTGGTCTTTCTGAACTAGCAGCGTGCTCTGTCACCCATGGCAGCCGCTGGTTCTAACCTCTTTGGTCTCCCCTGTCGCGACTTCAGCACGTTACTTTCAGGCCATGCGCTACATCCGTCAGTCCACAAGTGATCCTCGGCATCTACGGCCCTAGGTTCACGAGATTCAGATTCCATTCTCGCCTATAAGAACCAATAGGAGACAATCAATAGAGGAGGGAGTTTCCGAGACTGAGGTAAAAATCATAGAAAAGAAAGAAATTTACGAATCTGAGACAAAAGAAACCGAAATTAGAGAGCAAGGAGTATAAGAGGAACTATAAATTGGGAAACCAAGGAATCTCCATTTGAGAAGGTACCGATTCTGCTGCGGTTTTGGTTTTTTTTTTTCCTTCTTTAAAAGAGGGCATCCTCTTATTGATTAAGTTTAAGGTAGACTGAAACTCGGATTAGAAGTTTGTATACCTCTGATTAGGGGAATCTTGTGTTTACTGTAAGACTGAACCAACCTAGGAGAATTAGTTTCTATTAATCAGCATATAATTCGATTATGTTGTCCTGAAATGCATTTTTAATCTTCTTGGTTGGTTAATGAATTATGAGGGGGTTCATAATCTCAGGTCATTATGTGCTTTACTAGGGGATTTTATCTCTGTTAGCCTTTGATTTCTAGTTGCCTTTAATGGATTCTTAATCTCTATTTAAGGCATGATCTCCTAATTTCAGCTTAATCACTCTTGTTCTAGATATTGAACTCTGCTATAATATACCCTCTGAATTCACATTAGGCTGTTCTATATCATGTGCCTCTTGTTTGGTGGGAATATATTGTTTTGCTGTCACTGATGCATACCAGAATACCTGTCATTCGTAGTCTAGGTTATTCCAATCAGACAGAATGTTTGGCTTCTTCAAAACATAATTTCATTTGAAATTACAGTTACCCATTACCAGTATCATTTGAAGGTATGAAATATCTTTCTAACCAAAGATGCATTTTCATGAATAAAACTGGAACTCCCACTTCATTGAGACAATCATTTAAACAGAGTTGGGTGACATGTATATTCATCTGGGATTTCACTTCTTACCAAGCTGCTTATTCAGTTTACTCACATCATATCTAGAGCTAACATTAGTTTGCAGTTAAAAGGTGAAGAGGTTTTAGCCAAACACTTACTCTGATATGTTGGTTTGATTTAATTAAGTTGTTCCAGCTAAGCACATCATAATGATTTTAATGAAGTTGTGTTATGTTACCACTGCCAGTGTGCCTTATTAAATTTAGTACCATTGGTTTGAGTGGAATGTGCTGCCGTGGATTTAATTTAAGCATGGTGTTGGGAGGTTTCATTAAGTAGATGTCTTATATTTTTGTATTCATGCATATGAATTCTCCAAGTAACCATTATCCTTGATTGTTTGCATAAAAAATATCTTTTTTGTTCATTTCCTGAAGCACAGTAGACAATTTCGTTCATTGTTTGATGTAACTAATATTAACTATATTGCTATGATAACAAGGAATAAGGATATGAAATAAAAAGAACAAGAGTACTTCTTGATTAAGATTTTGTGGGCTAAGGCCTAAATTGAAAGAGGATTAGGGAAATATTTTAACAAAGCTTCAAAGGCCTCATTATTCCAAAATGGGCCCAAGGTCCAATACTCTCTTGAATGGCTCCAAAGGCCCAATTGATTCAAAATATAGTTTAAGGACCAATTATTCTCAATAAGGGCTTCAATGGCCCAACCAAATATTTTTAATTAGAATTCAATTAAATTCAATCTTTTTTGTAAATAATAAAATTTTAAATTGCAGTATGAAATCTCATTTGGGTACTTTTAAGAATTACACTTTGATCCCATACTTTCGAGAATTACACTTTGCTCTTATACTTTTCAAAAATTATAGCTTAACCCCATACTTTTGAGAATTATATTTTTCCCAAATTTCTTATAATTCACATTTTGGCCTCATTTCTTTCAAATCCCTTTATCACCCCATTGCTTTTATAAATTTCATGGACTTTTAGTAGAAGTTTTATCTTCTCCGAAGGTCAGTTTTTTATGGGCTTTCAGTGGAATTTTATTTTTCCCAAAGTCTCAACTTTCTTTAGGCATTCTGTGGAGGTTATCCTTCCCAATGTCTTATTTTTCATGGGCTATCAGTGAAATATCATTTTCCTAAAGTTTTAGTTTTCACAGGAATTTAGTAGAGACACGTTCTCTCCAATGTCCTAATTTGCTGTCTAGGCTTTAAGTGAAAATTTAATTTCCCCTAAATGTCTTAATGACTTTTTCATTTAACCAATTTAACAAAATTTTGAACTACGTTGACCTTGATCCCTTTTTGGGTACGTAGGCACTTACTTGGTAAGGCAGGTCTAGTTATTTATTTTTCCGTCTTTGTCTATTATTTTATTAATTAAAGGGGTAATTAAAATACATTAACTTTTAAGCACAAACAATTTAGGGTAACCATCCTTAGGGATGGACGTCGTGGGGTGCCTAACATCTTCCCCACACGTAATTAGACTCCCGAACCCTTCCTCTGGTTCCAAGGGCCAATTTTCATTTCTTTTTTTAGGATCCCAATTATCCTTCTAATTAATTGGTGGCGACTCCCCTTTTTCTCTGCGTTTTCCCTTACACGCCTCAAAGTCATAAAATAATATCTTTTCACCGGCCGTCACGTTGTGATACTCTCCGGTTTCACTGTACAAATCAAGTCTCTGACCACTTTTAGGCATTTTCTAGCGGGGTGAAGTGGTGTTTAGTCTATCTTTTTCTTCCATTTAAAGCTTCCTTTTTTCTTCTTTTGAATTTTCTTTGTTAATGTGCAACTTTTGGGTTGGTCTTTTTGTTGTTTTTTGGTCTTGTTTAAGTATATGATGTTGGTGGATAGCTATTTGATAGTGTATGGAGTTGGTTTATGGTTTAATTCAATGTGGGAGAAGTATGTTGAAATCCAAAATGAAATGTTTAAATTGGAGTAGATGTGGATTTTTGATGTTGTAATTTCCTTAGGGCTTTTGTTGTATGATGGATGTATAGTGTTTGGATATTTTTCCCCAAATTTTGGAATTATTTTTGATGAATTTCAATTTTATGGTGTTTAGGGCTTAATTTAATAAATTAAATTATGTATGATATTGTTTATATTTAGGAAAATTTTTTTGGGGCTATTGTTGTATGGTGGATGTAGAGCGTTTGGATATTTTCCCCATATTTTTTGAAATTATTTTGGATGAATTTCAATTTATGGTATTTAGGGCTTGATGTAATAAATAAATTATGTAAGATATTGTTTACATTTTGGCAAAATTTTTTTAGGGCTTTTGTTACATGATGGATGTTACTATTGTGTATATTTATTTTGGATTATTTTCTAGTCACTATGATTTGATATATTTTGATGCATGTATGTTATATAATGGATTTATAGTACTTGTTCAATATTAAAGGAATACTCCATCCTTGAGTATCGTTATTGGATTAACAATAGAATTTATCCTAATAGTAGGAGTGCTATTACAACTGAATTTTAATTGAGTGTTGAAGAATTTATTTAATTTACTTTTGCACTTAATATGTGTGTTGATAGAGAGAAGTTTAGATGCGCATATGCTAAATGTAAATGTCAAAAGTTTCAAACACTGGATGATGAAGGGTGCATCTATCTAAGAAAGGTTTTATGGAGAATTACCATTATTGGTATATCTTGGAGAGGCCCTGCCACTGTTGCCCCAACCAATTGAGGTTGAGACCCAATATTTTTAGTTGTACAAGCAGATGGTTATAAAGGTTGCTGGGCCATCATTTGAAAAGGAGTATCGTAGAATGAAGGAGAATCCTAATGAAGAGTTGGCCGAGTTTTATGATATGTTGAGCACTGCACAGTCTCCATTATGGGATGAATGTGAGACATACTTTGTGTTTGCAACTACTGTTAGATTATTGAGCATAAAGTCAAACTATAATGTTGCAGAGGCATGTATGGATGCACTTATCACATTGATAAGTGAGATACTACCAAGCGGTTATCGAATGCCTACACATTTGTACCATACCAAGAAATCATTTTTTAAACTTAGTGATGGGTATAAGAAGATTGATAATTGTCCGTAAGGTGTATATTGTATTATGATGATTGTAAACACATGATGGCATAAGAAGCTTAAGGTGTATATTGTATTATGATAATTGTAAACACATGATTTTGTTTAGGTACCCCTTAAAATTTAGGGAATAATAAATTTCTCTAAAAATAAAAAAATAAAAAAAAGTAATAAAAAGATAATAATATAATAAATGGATAGGAAAATGAAAGAATCATAAAATAGCATAAAAAATATATATATATATATATATATATATATATATATATATATATAATAATACGAAAAAAAAAACACGACAAAAAAAAAAAAAAACAAAAAAAATGAAACAAGAGCCCAAAGGCCATTTTTTTTAACGAACCTAAAAAAAAAAGAAGAAAAAGGATCTAGCCCAATCCACCAACCCCTTAGCCCAGTTCACTAGCCCCTCAACCCAGCCTTTGTTTTTTTGTGCCAAAAACCACCCAGTCCAATTGAACAACACAAATAATCCCATACTCGGTCCAATTCACTTCAACCCACTTCGACCCGACTCGAATCAAACCCATTCCTTTTTCTCACTGGAAACTTACCCGTCACATCCCATTCACCCATGCGTCCCTTCCACCTTTGTGTCACCTGTCCTCTCTCTTTTCCCCATTTGGGATTCTGGCCATCCCCTTTTAGCTGCGCCTCTCGGTCTAGCCATTTTTGGCATCTATACTTCTTTTCTCCATGCTTCTGTGTCTCTACATCACCCTAGCTTTACTCCATGCCTCTACCCTTAACTCTGCGTCTTTGCATCACGCCCATTTCTGCTCTGTTTTATGGCCGCACACCCATAGTTCATACTAGTCCTATGCGCGACAAAGAAGGAGCTTGCTACTTCTAATGCACACTGGTCCTTCCCTCTGCTTACGGGATTCCTGCAGGGAACACGGGATTTGGTCTCACCCCATGCCTATAAAAGAAACGGAGAAGGAGATTCAAGGGAGAGGATCGGGGAAATTAAAGGAGGGGATAAAAAAGGGGGGGTTTCTTTTCTTTGGAGATTCTCAGAGGATAGTTTGTAAAGGATTCAAGGTTGGCAAAGGCTTTCCCGGACCTGGGTCATTTCTGATTAAAATTATAGATCCAGGTAGGAGAAAGCTCAAAGGGTTTCTTTTCTCCTTAGAAACATGTTCCTTTTTTTTTTCTAGTTTACGGTTCTTATTTTATCTTTATTGTTGAATCTAAGCCTCTAAATTCTGTCTTAGTCTTTTGTTGATTTGTAATCTTTCTATGATTTTTTTTGTCGATTTAAGGATCTGATTTCATTTTAGTTCAATATATGCAGTTAGTCAGTCTTGCTTGAGTTTGATTTTGGTTTGATTTTTATTTGGTCAAAAAGGATGATAATGGTTTACAATCCTTTGTGTTAGTTACCATCTCAAATTTGCTTCTGACTATTTTGTATTTCAATTGTGATGTGTGCTCAATGATTTGTTCCTCTCCGTTTCATCCAGTAGCTTGTGGTCTTTTTGGATTGAACTAAAATGTGGCACCTGTACCCTTTTTGTTAATAGATTTTAACTCAGGGTTTCAAGGTTTGTTCTTGTGAAGAGCATAAGGCTGATTTCAAGTGCTTCGTCTATTTATTTGATTCTGTGTTTTTGTTCAAAGTATTTCATTCTGCACTTTTTTAGTAGTTGTTACTTTGTTGGTTCCGTGCAGTTTAACGAGGTATTTTTATACGTTCTGTTGTGTCACGTTCCTTCATTTGTTCTTCCATTGTATTGTATTTGGTGTCTTGTTTCACCAAGAGTCTTGTTCCTCTTTGCTATTGCGTGCTCTAATCCTACTCTGGTATTGAATTCTGGTTTAGGGAAAGTATGTTTGTTTTTATTGCCTCAAATTTGGACTACATTTAGACTGACTATGATGGGATTATACCCTTTTGTGGTCACCTGGAAGTGTGAAATATCCTTTGACTCTCAATTTACAGTAGCTTGGGTCTTCCCTGGAACAATCCTTTGTATGTTGGTACGAGTCCCCTGATTTTCACGAAAAGGAGTATTTGACAAAGGGTTCCAATGGTCTTTGAAAAGGGTCCTTTTAAAACATGATATGTTTTCAGACAAGGGGTCCAAGGTATAAAATTAATTACGGGCTTTTGTTAAAAGGGTTTCGAATTGAAGAATTCAAAGGATGGCCCATTTGAAAATTTGTAGGATCCAAAACCAAGGCTCCTAAAGTCCCTATATATTACCAAAAAAAATTTATATATATATACAAAATAATAAACAGTTTCTTCAAAGGGGTTTTAGGGGCCCCCTCTTTAATTAAAATGTTTGAGTTATTGAAGCAAATAAAGGTATTTTTGAAAATATAATGGATAAATAAATAAAATAAACTAATAAAAATACTTCATTCACTGATATTCATCTTCTCATGTGATTCCAAGGATCACCTAAAAATTCTGAGGCACCAAATCCTTTAGAAATTTCACTTTAAACCCAAAAGCTTTTGGCAATTTTGATTCTAGCCCCAATATTTTCAAAAATTCTATTGTGGGCCCCAATACTTTCAAAAATTCAAATTCTAACCCCAATCCTTTCAAACATCCAAATTTGACCATAATACTTTTAAAATTTGAGTTTTGACCCCATTATTTTCAAAATTTAAAATTTGGCCTCAATATTTTCAAAAAAATAATATTTTGTCCCTCAGGTATTACAAATTGTAGCTTTTCTCCCAGGCTTCTAAAAGATTTTTAAAATTCGACATTAGAATTCCTTAATCCCTCACAAACATTATGTGGGAAAATATTCTCACATTCTGATTAAGCTTCATGTGGAAATTTGTTTTCCCATACTAGTTTCACTCTTTTGAACATTATGTGGGGAAATATTCTCCCATTTTGTTACACTGTATGTGGGAATTCATTTTCCCATATTGTCTTTGTTCTCTTAAACTTTATGTAGATAATTGATCTCTTATTTTGTCGGACCTTACTACATGGACCTTGATCCCATAAGGGTACGTAGATACTTACACAATAAGACAAGTCCAATTCTCCCACTACTTTATTTTTCCTAAAAATCGCTATAATAAAAGGGGTAATTCAAACAATAATAAATTTAAGCACAAAAAATTTAGGGTAACCATCCTTAGGGATGGACATTGTGGGGTGCCTAACACCTTCCCCACACGTAACATGACAGTGCCTTTTCCCGACTGTCACGTTGTGACAGTTTGGCTACTCCACTAGGGAAGTTAGAGAGTCGAGCCCTTAATAATTTGCTTGTGCTTTATAAAAAATAGATGTTTGACACCCCTCATTTTTATATTATTATTTCAGCCTGTTGTATATGCTTTTGCAATTAGTTATTCGTTCTATGTGTAGTTGTTTACAGCTTTCCATATTGCATGAACTGTTGGAACCATAGGGTAGATGACGATAACTGTTATATTTATACACCCTAGGGTAGATGACAAAAATGCCTACTCTATTATGTTGGTTTTAGGTCTCCTCTTTCTGGGTAGATATTAGGACCAAAATTCATGTGCTCTTTACACACACATTGCACCATACACCAAACCTTTGCACACACTTGGTCCCTATACCCAGGTCTATGAAAGCCTTAGGTTGGAATTAGAAGTTGCGTAATGATGCCTAGTGGGATTTATTCTCTAGGGTATTCATGAAATCCTCCGCTCAGATTGTAAACTCACTTATCCGGGTGGTTGCATATGGAGGTTTCATCCACCTATGTGATGTAGTTAGAAAGTGGAAATTCTCACTATTAGTGGGAGCAGTCTATTATAATGGCCATTATGTTAAGATTATAGACCTGCCTTGAAACGGGTACACCATAATTGACCCTAGGGGCCACCTAGTAATTAGGACCACAACCATTCGAGATAGAATTGATCGTTACCTTAAGTCAACCCACATAGGACAATAATGAGCACTACCATTGTATATTTTTTTTGTAATTTGTCTTACTACTACATTGTGAATTTACATTCTGACATCATTGTTATAGGACTCAGTTTCAAAATTTTCAAACGCTAAAAAGTAAGAATTAGCATTATGGATGGAAGCAAACATTAGTCAGTCCAGGAAAAAGTCTAGCATAGTGGTACAGTATACTGATTTGAGTAAACTGAAGGTCTTAGAATCTAGACTACTGTGAATGTTTAGAGATCCATTTATACTGAGATAAGGGGACATCCTAAAATTACTGTATGTACCTGTTCAAGGTCCGGCCATAATATCATTTTAGGAATTTTGGGACACTTCCTTTAGATGCTTTAGGATGGATTAGATTCAAGATCAAATGGTGAAACTCATGGATCTCATGGCTAACAATGTGAGGGAAAGGAGCGCAGTTCAACCACCTCAAGAGGTGTTTCATTTTGGCTAAAATTTTGGAGTACCTATGATGGCTAACATAATGCCTCCCCCACCACCAATTGGTGTTAGTCCTCTGGGTGGGGAAGGAAATACTGTGAATGGACTACCCGAGGGATACAATTACGTTCAAACACTGCTCATGCCACCCATAAGAACAGACGAGTCGGCGCAAGCGAAGAAGGTCCTAGACCAAGTCTTCATGTTAGAAGAGAAGATGAGGGTGATGCAGGGATAAAGCTCATTAGGAGTAGTTAGCATGAGGGAATTAAGGTTGACTCCCTCAGTGAATGTCCTTAAAGATTTCAAAATCTTAGAGTTCATAAAGTACGATGGAACCACTAACCCCCAATTTCATCTGAGGTCTTACTGCACGGAGATGGTCGTAGCCGACAATGATGAGAAGTTACTATTGAATTTCTTCCACAAAAGTCTTGCCGGGGCAACATTCCAATGGTATATGCTATTAGATCACTCCAGGATTAATTGATGGGTAGATTTGGCTGATGCCTTCTTGAGACATTATCGCTTTAATTTAGACACTGTGCCAACCAGGGAGCAACTACAAGTTATGCAGAAGAAGGACAAAGAAACATTTAAAGAGTATGCCTAAAGGTGGCGGGCATTAGTAGCTGTGTTCCAGTCCTTGATGACAAGTATGGAAACTTGCTCCTATTTTCTAGGAACATTGGGAACCCTATATATCGAGTTAATGGTAGGAAGTGCCTTTAATGACTTCTCCAACCGTACGCACTTGACACGTATCGAACATATGTGAGATCGTCAACTGGGACGACTCCATATTCCTTAGTTTATGGTATGGAAACAGTGACGCCTATCGAGGTGGAAATCCCTTCTCTTAGGGTACTCATGGAAGCACAGTTAGAAGATGCCGAGTGGGTTAAGGTCCGCTATGAACAGTTGAATATGATAGAAGAAAAAAGCCTTGCCGCTATGTACCATGGTCAACTTTACCAAAAGAGAATGGCACGAGCATTCAACAAGAAGGTTCGACTGAGGGAATCTTGAGTTGGGGACATAGTAGTTCAAAAAATACTGCCTAATCAGGACGATGCTAGAGGAAAGTGGGCACCTGCGTATGACGGGCCTTACATTGTCAAGCAAGCGTTTACTAGTAGAGCATTAATTCTCATTGATATGGATGGACAAGAATTGGCAAGACTAGTGAATTCAAATGCAATGAAGCGTTATTATGCATAATAAAAAAAAGGGAGGGAAAGGAAAGAAAAACCCTGTCAAGTTGAAAATCCAAAAGGGTGACTTAGACAAAAATTGGGGCAATGGTCCTGGAGTACAGTGAAAAAAGAGGAGTGAGAAAAGCTTAGAAAAGAAATAAAGCCAAGATATGAGAATCTGAGGGGTGAAGGGAGTTCTAAGGTTTCATCGACAACGGTGATCTATTTCATGAAGAATGATATATACACATGTTCAAAGTAATGTGAGAATCATGGTTGAAGGATACAGAAGACTTCAGACTGGGGAAAATCTTCATTGTCATTCTTTTTGCCAGCTTTCTTCCTTGCAAAATTGTGATGTTAAATCAAAATTTGAATCTTAATTATTTTAGTCTAGACTTGTTTTTTATCATCTGTGTAGGGACTTTGTGGTCCCTAATATGTTTATATATCTATTTCAATAAATGAAGTTTATTCATTCAATATCTTTTATTTTTTAGTTCATTCTATAGATAAAACTTGAGTGGAATAACAAAAAGGCTATATTAAAATGTTACGCCGTAATACTCTACTGTGGGTCAGCAGGCATTACGATCAAAGAGGCAATCGTCCCAATCATGCAGCGTCGACAAAGCATGTGGAATCCAAGGTTGTTTAGGGCCAAGAAATATGATAATCAGCCATTATGTCATTAGCAGGGGATAGTTAGATCACTAGGTGATTCGACGTCATACTTGCATGAGAAAAAAGACAAGAGGTTAATGGGTGGAAGAATGCTTAGACCAGCCCTTTTTTCTTAAAGAGGTACAAGACTTTTCAAAAGGAAATAAAGAAAGTGTATGGAAAAATAAGTAAATAAAATAAATACATATATATAAATTTTTTGGCATCGAGGTTTGCCCCGTGCTTTGTTGCAAAAATACCCAACATCAGGTTTTATTCCTTTGCTTGACTCACAAATTTTTTGGAGGTATGAATTATTCCGTGCTAAATTCCAAAATGCACTGTGTATGTCAACTTTTTCATACTAGTTTCTAGATTATCTAGTATGATGAATTATTCCATGCCAAATTGCTAAAATTTACTGTGCTGAATTCCTAAATTTCACTGTGTATGTCAATTCCTTCGTACCAGTTTCAATTATTTAGTGTGATGAGTCATTCCATGCTAAATTTCCAAATTTCACTATGTACATCAATTCCTTAGTACCAGTTTCAGTTATTTAGAGTAATGAGTCATTCCATGCTAAATTTCCAAATTTTACTGCGTACATCAATTCTTCCGTACTAGTTTCAAGGTTTTTAGTATGATGAAAATATTCCGTACTAAATTCCCAAAATTCACTGTGTACATCAATTATTCTATACCGGTGTCAAATTCATTTAGTGTGATGAGTTATTCCATACTAAATTTCCAATTTTTGGTTCACAATTCCCCATGACCTCAGGCAAGGCGTCCCTTGCTGTTTTAATATGCTTCTAGACAAAATTTGTGTTTTTGTCTTTACTTGTTCTTTATAGGTAAATTTGAGACATCATTGATCTTTCATCTTTCCTCGTCAAGAAACAAGTAAAGAAGGGCAACTGTAAACACCTGATTTTTTCTAGGTATCCCTTAAAATGTTGGATTAATAAATTTCACCAAAAAATGAAAAAAAATATAAATAAAAACAAATAATAAAATATAATAATAAATTAATAAAAAGATTATAAATTAATAAAAAAATGGATAGGAAAATGAAAGAATCATAAAATAACATAAAAAAATTATATATATATATATATATATATATATATATATAATAATATGAAAAAACAACAAAAAAAATGAAAGAAGAACCTAAAGGCCATTTTTTTTATGGACCCTAAAAAAAAAAAGGCTTGTTTCTTTGTGCCAAAAACTACCCAGCCCAATTGAACAACACAAAAAATCCATACCCAGTCCGGTCCACTTAAACCTACTTCGACCCGACCCGAATCTAACCCATTCCTTTTTCCCCTGGAAACTTACCCGTCCCATCCCATTCACCCCCATGTCCCTTCCATCTCTAGGTCACCTACCCTCTCCCTTTTCTCTATTTGGGATTTTGGCCATCCCCTTTCAGCTACGCCTCTTGGTCCAACCATTTTTGGCATCTATACTTCTCTTCTCTATGCTTCTGCATCTCTGCATCACCCTAGCTCTACTCCATGCCTCTACCCTCAGCTCTGCGTATTTGCATCACGCCCATTTCTGCTATGTTTGATGGCGACTCACCCACAGTTTGTACTAGTCCCATGCGCAACAAAGGAGCTTGCTACCTCTGATGCATGCTGGTCTTTCCCTCTGCTCGAGGGATTCCTGCGGGGAACATGGGATTTGGTCTCACCTCACGCTTATAAAAGAAACAAAGAAGGAGATTCAAGGGAGAGGATTGAGGAAATTAAAGAGGGGGATAAAAAAAGGGGGGCTTCTTTTCTTTGGAGATTCTTAAAGGAGAGTTTGTAAAAGATTCAAGGTTGGCAAAAGCTTTCCTGGACTTAGGTCATTTTTGATTAAAAAGGGAGATCAAGGTAGGAGAAAGCTCGGAGGGTTTGTTTTCTCCTTAGAAAGGCATGTTCCTTTTTTTCTAGTTTACGGTTCTTATTTTATTTTTTATTTTTGAATCTAAGCCTCTAAATTATGTCTTACTCTTCTGTTAATTTGTAATCTTTCTATGATTTCTTTTGTCAATTTAAGGATATGACTTCATTTTAGTTCAAGATATGAAGTTAGTCAGTCTTGCTTGAGTTTGATTTTGGTTTGATTTTGACTTGGCAAAAAAGAATGATAATGGTTTACAGTCCTGTGTTAGTTACCATCTCAAATTTGCTTCTGACTATTATGTATTTGAATTGTGATGTGTGCTCAATGATTTATTCCTCTCAGTTTCATCAAGTAGCTTGTGGTCTTTTTGGATTGAATTAAAATATGGCATGGGTGCACCTGTACCCTTTTTGTTAATAGATTTTAACTCGTGGTTTCAAGGTTTGTTCTAGTCTAGAGCATAAGGGTGATTTCAAGTGCTTCATCTGTTTATTCGATTATGTGTTTTAGTTCAAAGTATTTTGTTTTGCACTTTTTTAGTAAGTTGTTACTTTGTTGGTTTCGTACTGTTTAACGAGTATTTGTTTTATGTTTTGCTGTGTCATGTTCCTTCATTCATTCTTCCATTGTATTTTATTTAGTGTCCTTTTTCACTAAGAGTCTCATTCCTCTTTGCTATTGCGTGCTCTAATCCTACTCTGGTATTGAATTCTGGTTTAGGCAAAGTAGGTTTTGTCTTTATTTTCTCAAATTTGGAGTACGTTTAGGCTTACTATGATGGGATTATACCTTTTTGTGGTCACCTGGAATTGTGAAATATCCTTTGACTCTCAATTTACAGTAGCTTGGATATTCCCTGGAATGGTCTTATGAATGTTGGTATGAGTCCCTTGATTTTCACGAAAATGAGTTTTTGACAAAGGGGTCTAATGGCCTTTGAAAAAGGGTCCTTTTAAAACATGATATGTTTTCAAACAAGGGGTCCAAGGTATAAAATTAATTACATGCTTTTGTTAAAAGGGTTTAGAATTGAAGAATTCAAAGGATAGCCCATTTGAAAATTTGTAGGGTCTAAAACTTAGGCTCCCAAAGTCCCTATATAATACCCAAAAATTTGTATATATATATACACAATAATAAACAGTTTCTTCAAAGGGGTTTCAAGGGCCCTCTTTAATTTAAAATGTTTTTGACTTATTCAAGCAAATAAAGGTGTTTCTGAAATAGAATGGATAAATAAATAAAATAAAATAATAAAAATACTTCGTTCACTGATATTCATCTTCTCATGTGATTCCAAGGATCACCTAAAAATTCTTAGGCACCAAATCCCTTAGAAATTTCACTTTAAACCCAAAAGCTTTTGGTGATTTTGATTCTGGCCTCAATATTTTCAAAAATTCTATTGTGGACACCAATACTTTCAAAAATTCAAATTCTAACCGCAATCCTTTCAAGCATCCAAATTTGACCCTAATGCTTTTAAAATTTGAGTTTTGACCCCATTATTTTCAAATTTTCAAATTTGGCCCCAACATTTTCAAAAAATGATATTTTGACCCTCAAGCATTACAAATTATAGCTTTTCTCCAAGGCTTCTAAAAGATTTTTGAAATTTGACATTAGAATTCCTTAATCCCTCCTAAACATTATGTGGGGAAATATTCTCCCATTCTGATTAAGCTTTATGTGAAAACTCATTTTCCCATACTGGCTTCACTCTTTTGAACATTATGTGGGGAAATATGCTCCCATTTTGTTAGGCTGTATGCGGGAATTCATTTTCTTATATTGTCTTTGTTCTCTCAAACTTTATGTAGAGAATTGATCTCTCATTTTGTCAAACCTTATGTGAAAACTCACTTTCTCATATTGTCTTAATCCCTCATAGGCAAATTCCAATTTAATTAATTCGAACTACGTTGTCCTTGATCCCATAAAGGTACATAGGCACTTACACAATAAGACAGGTCTAATTCTCTCCCTTTTTTTTTCTAAAAATTACGATAATAAAAGGGGTAATTCAAACAATAATAAATTTAAGCACAAACGATGTAGGGTAACCATCCTTAGGGATGGATGTTGTGGAGTACCTAACAACTTCTCCATATGTAACTAGACTCCTAAACTTATCCTTTGGTTCCAAGGCCCATTATTTAGTTTTTAAAGGATCCTAATTATCCTCCTAATTAATTGGTGGTGACTCCATATTTTATCTCTGTTATTTTTTCCTTTTGTTGCTTTAAGGTTATGACAATGCCTTTTCCTGGCCGTCACGTTGTGACAATGATGATGAAAATGCTAGACAATGTCAATTTTGTGATGCAGCATGGTTCAGACAATCACACGTTAGTAAAAGGAAGGTTAGTGATGTTCCAAACAAACAGATGTAGAATTTGCCCATCATTCCTAGATTGCAAAGACTTTTTACATCCAATGCATCTGTGGATGGAGAGACATGGAAGCATTTTGACAAGGGTTACCTAGATTTTGCTTTTGATCCCAGGAATGTTAGGTTAGGTCTGTGTGCATATGGTTTCAGTCTATTCAGAATGAATGCCAAGGCATATTCTTCTTAGCCTGTCATCATTACTCCTTGAAATCTTCTATCTGGTATGTGTATACGAAGTGAGTACATTTTCATAGTGGCAATTATTCTTCATAATTGCTATTGGGTTGGTAAACCTAGTAGGCTAGGTTTCTCAATTTGTATGGGTAGTTCAAAGACATTTTATCTTAAGCATGGGAGGAAGACTTGTTATTTTGATTGCCATAAACAATTCTTTCCTATGGAGCATCCCTTTCAATGAAATAAGAACAACTTCATGAAGAATAAAGCTGAGAAAGGCATCCCACCCTATTGCATTGTTGGAAAAGAACTTTATGTACAGATATTGAGACAATCAAGAGTAACATAAAGTAGGGGGGGAGCTTTCTACTGATTATAGCCTAACACACAATTAGACTAAACACAATATTTTTTGAGATTTACCTTATTGGCCTGCTTTATTAATCCCACAAAACTAAGATTTGATGCACACAAAGGCTAATGTGTTTGGGAATATGTTCAACACGATGATGGATGTGAAAGATAAGACCAAAGATAATATGAAGGCAAGGATAGATTTAGCCAAGCTTTGTAAGCGTTCAAGTTTGGAGTTGCAAGAATTAGGCATCGATAAATGTGTGAAGTTGAAGGAACTTTATACACTAATAGTTAACCAGAAGAAAGCCGTTGTGAGTGGGTGTAGAGTCTGAAACTTCCTAATGGATATGCAACTTATGGAGATTAGTCGACACTAGTTCTTGGACTTTGATGCACATGAAAAGTGATGACTATCATATGTTTATGGAGAGGCACTTACAGATAACTTTCAGTGGGCTGTCTCCTGCAATTTGAGAATTTCTTGTGAAGCTGAATTAATTTTTTCGAGATCTTTGCTCTCCCACTTTGTGCGAAGTTAACTTATAGGTCATGAAAAAGAACATCCCTGTCGTCCTATGTAAACTTAAGAAGATTTTCCCTCCCTGCGTTTTTTGATGTCATGGAACATTTACCCGCTTACTAAGTTAAAGAAGAATTGGCAAATAGACCTATGCACTATAGATGGATGTACCCTTTTGAGAGGCTTATGCATACTTTAAAGCAAAATGTCAAAAATAAAGCTCATGTGGAAGGTTCTATGTGAGGCATATATTCTTGAAGAAATTTAAACTTGCTTGTACTACTTTGAGTTTCACATCCATTCACGAACCAGAAGAATGCATCGGAACGATGATAGTGGAGAAAGTTCTACTAGTCAACCTCTCTCAATCTTCAACTATCCCACTTTCCTGGCATGAATTTCTCGTACACCAATTCATGCCTTACCCAAGGTCGCCCCACAGTCACTGGCACCTTATGCATGGGCGCTGGATCCATTTCATGTCAAATTCGAATTGCCGTCTATAATGACACTAGGGTCAGCTGCATTCGGTGCTGTGGGAGCCTCCTAGGCTTACCAATTTATAACATGCTTCTTGTTATAAATTCATTTCTAAAGCTCTTTTTACTTATGTTTGTTACCTTCCTAAATTTTATAGTTTTATAGCTATCATGTGGTTTCTATGTGTAGGACTGATAAAAGGTTTCAGCTCAATAAGTCTTTGTGACTCACTCCTTTTTCTTTCTTTTCAAATCAAGCTATAGGTGTTAAATCTTTCGAGTCTCCGTATTCTGTCGAGCTTGCCAACTAGCCATGGTAGGCATTTCTCCTGTTGGTGGAGTGTTTTGAGAAGGCACTTGGACATGTTGACTAGGAAGTGTATTGGGTCATATTGGTGTTTTGGTCATGTCATGCATATATGCAATTTACTAAGAAGGTTGCTCGTTAGAAAAATTTTATAAAAACAATGGCCATTGCATTATATCTAGGCGCCACTGTCCATTGAGGCGGATTCATCTCCTTCTATGAGCATACAATGAGACTCGTAAGTTTTTATTAACTTATAACTTGTATTTATTACTTTTTTATTATTTTAACACTATAATTCATTATTTGTAGGTAAGTGAGTTGGGGAGGCCTGTTGACACTACAGAGGTCTTCTGTCATATTTAGTACAATGAGGAGAAGGATTGGGTTCATTCACACGATAAGATCACTTACGTGAGTCAAATTAAATTTCATTAAAATTTAATAATATATTAATGTTTAATTGTGTCTCAAATAACTTGTACTAATTATGGTTTAACTCATGTAGAAAAATTAGTAGAAAAATTATGAGGAGCACAGAGGCTGTACCCAAGGTCAGCCTATTCTTCCATCAATAACAACCATTTGTGGATGGACGCTATCAATGGGAAGAACAAGAAGGGCCAGATTTATGGGATGGGTTCTGAGGTCACTCTGTTGACATGCCTCAATCAAGCCAACCACCATAGCCCACCCAGGATCCTTAACTAGTTAATGTGCTGAGGAGCTTTGAGGAGCGATTCCATAAGCAGTGGGCTTGTATATGGCTGAGGAGTTGCAGTTGATGAGGTAGTTAATTTGTGGGCTTAATTCTTATACACACTCTTCCCATCGATCCCACTGATCCTCAATCCCCTTTGATGCCACTAACTATGCGGGTGAGTATGATGGTCATCACTGTATTGAAGTTTTTACAATTTTATATTACATTTGATATAATTCATATACATTTGTGCTTGTATGTTTAATTTGTTTATGCTGTAAATTTAAATTGTATTTTAATGTTGACATGTTTGTTTAAAAAAAACTAAATATAATTTAAATTAATTATAAATGAAATATTATTAATAACTAATTTTATTATTAATAATTAATATTTTTATATTTATGAATGTAATCTATTACATATATAATTAATTTTATACAAATTTATTTAAATTATATTTAAATAATTATTTTCATTTTTCAAATATTTAATTTAATATATTTATATTTATATTTATATTTATATTTATATTAATTAGTATTTTTTCTTTCTCTTGCCATTTCTCACGGAATGGTTTCGTGAGAAAATATTAATGGTTTCCAATATATCACAATTCCATTCTATGAGATATTTTATGTTTCTAAGGGATCGCATTACAACCTCATGCCGTGAGAACCTATCACGAAAAAATATATTTTTGTCCCTTCTCTCGCCATGTCTCTCAGAATTTGATCGTGAGAATTTATCTCACGGTAATATTTTTGTGAGAGAAGTTGAGAATAAGTCAATAATGTTTCATGATTTCGTCCATTTTTTTCTCTCAGATTTTATACAAAATCTCACAGCAATATTCTGCAAGAGAATTTCTCACGGTGTTATTTGTTGTAAGAACGTCCATTAGTGTCACTATATAACCCTCGTGGGAAAAAATCAGCGAGAAACCTTATTTTTCACGGATTTTTTGGGGTTTTTTTTCATGAGAAACCACGTGTTTTCTAGTAGTGCCGGTTCCCTCATCAAAAAATGTTCAAAGCTTTTGCATGAAAGGAAGACTTTTAGCTTTCTCTTCTAATGGTTTGAGTTTCAACTCTTAACGTCTAGCCATTTAATGGTTTGAGTTTCAACTCTTAACTTCTAGCCATTTAAAATTTCTTTTGTTGTTTGTTGATGATATGTGAATGTGCTCCTTAAGTTATCATACCATTCTTTCATATATTTATTGGAGATTTTCCTCCTTTTTTATTGATTAATGAACTCTTTATCTTTAACATAAAAAAAAATGAAAAACTAAATAGGAAATAAAACCCGATTTAGCGGTGGTCATCATACATTAGTCTAATGACCATAATTGCAACAGCAAAGGTTTGACTTAAGGATTAAGTTTCAGATTTAAATTATGTAAATTTAAGATTATCTCATGAAAAATTTATTCTTAATCCACATACAAATTAATTTATGAATATCCATACAGTACAACAAAAAAATGACAATATGGCCTTCATATTTATTTATTGGCCGTTCAATCATTCATAAAAAAAATACGTGAAATCTTGGCTAATGATATCTTTCATCCAACGTCAGGGATGATTATATATGGATAATGAAAATCGTATATTATTAGTTGTATTATTTGTTAATTAGAAAAAGACTCTAATATCCCTGCAGGCTCTAATATATAAATGAGTTTAATCATAATCTTCACATTTTTAGATATTCTTACAACGTTATGAAAATCTCAATCTTCTAATAGATTGAGCTTTTCAATTCTTAGATTAAAATTCATGTCTAAAATTTCAAATTTTTTTAAATATCTGTGTAGTCTTACACAAATTTCAAGTCAAATTTCAATCCATTGATTAAAAAGTTCGACCTTTCAAAAAGTGGAGATGAGCTTTTTGTAGCAATTTTCCTTACAATATTATCTTTCTGTTATTTTGTCATTTTACTCTCAAAACATCACTAACATATATGTCTTTTAAAATATTTGCTATTCCCACAAACCCTTTCAAACATCAATTATATAGTCGACTTCTTACTTTAATTTAAATTCAGTTTTCAATCGTTTTAGTCTTACATCATAATATTATCGTTTTTGTTTGTCCACTTTGTATCATTTAAACATATATTGACAAAGACACATATGATACACGTGATACCTTATACAACAGGATATAAAATATTAACATATGAGATAACATGATATCTAAAATTCTCATATTTAAGATGGTGTCATCCTATAGGACAATGTTATCTTACATAACACCAAATTACTTAAATAATAGTGTACTAAACACATATATCTTAAGTGTCTCTTGTCATTTAACTAGATATTATTATTGAGATGACGTTATATCAAATCTCATTTAGAAATTTAATTTTTCCTACCTTATATAATAAGCATATCTTCTTCCAAATTTGTAAACCAAACTGAAGATCAGAGGGAAAAACATGGGCTCGGAAACAGCACCGAAACTTCCTATTATTGACTTTTCCAACGTTGAGGAACAATGGGAAGAAGTGAAATCCCAAGTGTACAAAGCACTTGTGGAGTATGGCTGTTTTGAGGCTTTGTTTGGTAAAGTCCCTTCGGAGCTTCGGAAAGCCACACTTGTTAGTCTACAAGAGCTCTTTGATTTCCCTTTACAAACCAAACAGCGCCATGTGAGCAGCCGATCTAGTCATGGGTATATGGAGCGTAATCCCAAGAATCACGTTTCTGAAGGTTTCGGGATTGCCGAACCAAATGTTTACGAGGAAGTTGAAAGGGTGACCAAGATCTTCTGGCCTCAAGGAAACCCAGATTTCAGGTAAGCATATCACGAATAGTTTTTATTTGACTAAATTTGAATACTTTTAATTTACGCCTTTGGAAATGAAATAATCGTGTGTTTCAGTTTATCATGAAATGGAATACGTATATATCCATCGTATCAAATAATATTATTTTATGATTACATATTATTCCTCCATAAGAATATGTAAAGTTATAGATTTGACTGCAAACATATGATGATAATAATATTAAAGATTAATTAGAATATTATTTTGTAATGTCTTGGGTGCACTACTAATTCACATGATACAGTGTGTAATAATATCTAAATGTTTTTTTTTTTTTCAATTCAATTATCGTTTTTTACCCTTTCCTTGGTGGTAATTAATTCTTATAAAAATTAACAGCAAAACTGTAGAATCCTTCTCTGAGAAGTTATCCAGGTTGGATCATATGAGTAGGAAGATGATTCTGGAGAGTTTGGGTGTTGAAAAGTACCTGGAGGAACAGATGAACTCAACTTATTACCTTCTTCGGACTACGAAATACTTGGGAGCTCAAACAAATGAACCAAAGCGTGGCCTAGTTAGACACACAGATGCAAACATATTGACCTTTCTGAGTCAAAATCAAGTTGATGGCTTAGAGGTACAGACTAAAGATGGTGAATGGATCAAACACAAGCCCTCATCATCACACAGTTTCCTAGTTGTTGCTGGAGACGCTCTCCATGTAAGATCTATCTACTCCTCAAACAATTACAAGATGTATATATTGAAATATTGGCTGGGGCGCGCTAAGGTCAAAGTCGACTAATAGGTTTTTAGGTGATAGGCTTATTTCTGTGCATAATTAAAAATATTTTAATTTAGGTCATTACTAAAAGTTAAATTTTGATCCAAGCTAATGAGTAGAGTTTAGATTTAGTTCATATTTATTTGTATATTAATACATTTTTCTTATGCTTGATTTATAAGAAGAAAAATCAAATTTATAAAGTGAAAGTTGAGATATAATAAAAGAGAACATATAGAACAAGAGCCAATAGATTCTAATACATAATTTAAAGAATGAGAAACATTGACAAATTATGTTTTGGCTAGCAAGGGTCTAGTTCAATTGGTCTTAGAGTTATATAAACCCAATAATTTAAAATTTAAAATCTTTAATCCAAATATTAAGCTTGGACCTAAGTTCACTAAATATATCATGAGGCAGCCAAGCCCATAAATAACTCAAATCATATTTAATAACCAATTTTGTTTTTGGTAAATAACCAATTTTATTATAAATAGAATTTGATTACTTTAGGTACTGTGTGCGTTAAAATTTTGCAGGCATGGTCAAATGGGAGGATACACGCGCCCACTCACCAAGTGATGATGAGGGGAAATGAGACAAGATACTCATTGGTACTATTTACAATAACAAAACCAGGGTACATAATAAAAGCCCCAGATGAACTGGTGGATGAGGAGCGCCCTCTGCTCTATAAGCCCTATTTCCATGCTGATTTTATTAAGTATCTCTACAACTCGGAGCAAGCACCCAATGACTACCCTCTTAAGGTTTATTGTGGTGTCTGAGAGATGTAATTGATTATATATTTTAGTGTATACCACTATAATATATATATA
>JASKGM010039335.1:4719-17404 GCA_034509205.1 Ceratonia siliqua
AAGGATATCTCATAATTTTGTTTATAGAAAAAATCACTTGATCATCATTCACTCTCAACATAAGCGGCTCTTGTTACACATTGATTAAGGCTCTTTTTGTGGCTAGGAATAAGTGTCCTAATATATGTGGAATGTCATGGTCTTCTTCCATATCAAGGATAATAAAATCTACAGGGAAAATAAACTTGTCAACCTTTACAAGCACATCTTCAATGATTCCTTGTGGTCTCTTTATTGAATGGTATTCCTAATTGCAAGGAAACTATTGTTTCCTTGACCTCTCCTAAGCCAAGTTCCTTGAAAATTGAAAGAGTCTTAAGATTAATGCTTACACCTTGGTCACATAAAGCTTTATCAAAATAAAAATAACCCAAAGTGCAAGGAATAGCGAAACTCCTTAGATCCTTTAATTTTGGAGGTAACTTGTTTTGTAGAATGGCATTACCCTCTTTGGTTAGCATAAACATTTCATGTTCCTTTAGTTTCCTTTTATTAGACAAGATTTCCTTAAAAAGTCTAGCATAACTATGCATATGTGACAAAGCTTTTGTAAAAGAAATGTTAATGTGTAATTTCTTTAAAATTTCTAAAACATTTGAGAGTTGCTTATCTAACTTGTCTTGTTTAAGCCTTTGAGGATAAGTAAGAGTGTATTAATTAGGCTCTATGCTAGAATCAATCAAATCTCTACCCTTAGACTTATTGTTCAAAATTAGTTTCCCCTTCTGAGTAGATTCCACATTTTTTACTTCCAGCGTGACGTGTCTTCTTTCTTGCTTGATTCGATCATGCTAGATATTTGTCCCTTCTTGTTGCTTTCTACTCCTCAATGTTATAGCCTTGACTTGTTGCTTGTGTTGGGAATAGGTTGCCTTGAAAAGAAGTTGTATTCCCCAATTTAATGTAAATACATTTTTTATATTAATAAATAAAGAATTTATTTATGTAAGCTTTACTATTTAGATATTAAGGTTTATAGATTCTGATAAACTAAGATACATTTGCATAAGGGTTATGCAAGAGGAGATATATATCTTTAAATGAATTTGAAATGCTATTTGCAGCCACTAGGTAGAACTGGTCACTCTATTCAATAAAGACTATAGTGTCTGGATTACCTCCATAGAAAGAATGAGATTCTTTTCTAAGGGAATGATGAATTTTAAATCATTGAAGTAGTAGACTTCAGATAATGAAACTATTAAATGAATTGGAATCAAGTGAGATACAAAGTTTAAGTTAATACCATTGTTTTGAACTTAAACTTACACACATTGCATTTGCTAGTGGCAGAATCGAAATCCTAATGGATTATGGACTCGTGTTCATAACATTATGATATTTGATACACTATGGGCATGACCACAAAGATGGAACCAAGGTCAAAGGTATGTTTGTGTAAGATATCCTAAGGGTATAAGGGGATACTACTTTTATAACACCCAGGATAATAAGGTAGTTAATGGTGCAAATGCAACATTCTTAGAAGAGGATTTTCTGAGAAATTACAAACCTCGCAGCAAGATTGCTCTTGAAAAACAAAGTGATTGGTTAAAATCTAAGGATGATTTTGATGAAGTTATAACTATTACGGATTCAAGAGTTGAATATAAACCAATGGCACCTCATTGTAGTGGCAGGGTTGTTAGATAACTTGACAGATATATGAGTCTAGGAGAACACTTGGTGGCTTTTTCATATGAACATGAATCAAATCCTATTACGTATGAGGAAGCCACTAATGATGTAGTTTATGTTCATTGGCAAAAGGCAATGAAATTAGAGTTGGAATCTATGTATTTTAACAAGGTTTGGGCTCTTGTAGATGCACCCGAAGGAATAAAACTCATTGGGTGCAAATGGGTCCATAAAGGAAAGAGAGGAGTTGATAGAGAGGAGTTGATGGGAAGATGGAGACCTTCAATGCTAGGCTAGTAGCCAAGGGTTATATCCAGAAGAAGGTATCAACTATGAAGTAACCTTCTCGCCCATTACTATGCTTAAATCTATCAGCATTCTACTATACATAGCTACACATCTTAGCTATGAGATATTACAGATAGATGTCAAAATCGCATTCTTGAATGGAGATCTTGAAGAGCTTATCTATATGGCTCAACCAGATAGTTTCATTAAAAAAGGCCAAGAGCACATGGTATGTGAATTGCATAGGTCTATCTATAAACTTAACCAAGCATCAAGATCTTGGAATATACGATTTGACACTACAGTCAAGTCTTATGGATTCCAAAAAATTACAGACAAACCCTTTGTCTATAAAATAATATAGGAGAGTAAGGTTGTCTTTTTGGTACTATATATTAATGACATTCTACCCTTTAGGAATGATGTGGGAATGTTATCTATAATAAAAGAATGGTTGAATTAGCAGTTTTAGATGAAGGATTTAAGGGAGGCTAGATATGTTCTTGGGATTTAAATAATAAGATATAGCAAGAATAAGCAGATTGCCTTATCCCAAGAATCCTACATTGACAAGCTATTTACAAAGTTCAGCATGTAGGATTCCAAAAGAGGATTCACACCCTTCGGGCATGGAATCAAACTTTCTAATTAACATTCACCTAAGACTCCTCAGGAAGTTAAACAAATGAGATGGATTCCTTACACTTCCATAGTGGGAAGTTTCATGAATGCTATACTTTGTATTAGCCAGACGTCTACCATGCAATTGGTTTGGTTAGTAAGTTTCAGTCAAATCCTAGCACGGAACACTAGACTACAGTCAAGTGTATATTTAAGTATCTTCATAGGACAAAGAACTACATGCTAGTATATTCTGGTAGTTACCTAATTTCAATTGAGTACATTGACTCAGATTTCCAGACTAGCCTTAATTCTAGAAAATGACATCATACTCTATTTCTTAGGTAACCTACATTTATTGGGAGACTAACTAAGTCAAGGGAATTTAATTAAATAAAATTCATTTATTTGAATTTTAATTATAGTATGACTAGTAAGAAAGTCACACATGTTTATCTAATTGTTAAATAAAATATGTTATTATCAAAATTATTAATTGATATAATGTTAGATAATATAATTATCTAATTTCCCTATTTTAGTAGACGTGTGGATCCCTAATTATTAGGGAATGATTTTTTGACTACATTCATGTGACCTAGAGTTAGGTGATTATGTATATCATCAACCTTTTTCCATCACCTAGCGGTCCAAGCTTATTGATAGAGACAGCCCTTGCGGCCGTCACATTGAAAAGGAAAACACCTTAAGAGTGACATAAGGTTTTGAGAGAAAAAACATGAGAGAAAAGTGAATTCTTTTTTAGTGCCAATATAGAGTTCTTCACGTCACACTAAGAGGAACAAAAAGGAAGGCTTTCTAATTTAATTTTGAAAGTTATCAATTATTTTTCTTTCATCTTTTATTTTGTTCCAATTACTAAACCTATTCACCGTAGGTTTTATGAATTGGTACTTCCTAAAGAATAGGTGGTCAGTGCGCCTGATTGGGAAGTGAATATCAAAATTAAAGTGACTACAAGAGGTATGTAAAATTCATATATATTTTACTTCTCTCTCTAACCATGAGTTGTTTGCTTCGTGTTTTGTTTCCTTCTATTTACAAGCTTAAATGTTTTACAATGTTTTAAAACCCATGTTTGTGCTATAAACACCTAGGGGTAACAACAAGATCCAAGACATCTAACATAGCTTCTCTATTTGACACAACACTATGCTTAACTTATAATCAAATAGATAAACAACATTAAGATGAATAAGACACACTCTTAATTAAAAATATTTAAACAAAACTCATTCATATGAAAATTCAAGGCATAGATTTGGTTCCATCTCCCCTAACATAAGAAAACTAATCTATAATAAAACACAACAAACCAAAGAGAATTTTGGAATACATTCTCATAATCAATTACAATTAAAGAAAAGAGAAAGAGAAAACAAGTCTTTTAGTAGATTGATCCTAAATGCTTGAAGCTTGTCTCACTAATTAGTTGCACGCCTTTCTCTCTCCCTAAGTAACCTGCCATGGTGCACTCCTCCAATTCAGCTTCTCTCTTATCTTCTTTAGGGTTGTTTCTCTCAAAGATTTTTTCTCTAATTCTTCTCCCCCTCTAGAGGACTCTCACATGTTCAATTTATAGGCTTCTAGCATTAAGGGTTTTTTAAGAAATAAACATGTTTCCTGTTGTCATAAGGGTTGAGAGATTTGGTTCACACTGATTCATCTCTTGGGACCTAATTTACTCAATGATCCTAATAGAATGGGAAGACATGGTAAACATAAGAGTTGTAGATGTCTCTTAGCTTTCCATAGCCACAAAATTCATGTCATTTTCACCTCTAGAGAGAAAGGTATGCACCAATTACTGAGACAAGTCTTGACAGAGAAATTTATCAAAAATATCAATTTGTAAGTTTTCTTATTAACTCGAGGATTTTCTTCCTTTGCAAGGAAAGCTGAATATCCCTATTCTTTTTACTTAGAAGAAATACTAACCATGAGCTAGAGTCCATTATCTCTTCATTAGCTTGGCTCAATTCTTATTCTTGATGGACTTGCACAGATAAACTCTCTTTCCCCTAGTTTTTGTTGTTTTGACCTTGTAAGAAAAATTCATTAATTAATTATCTAATTCTCGATAAATTAAGAAAATTAATCCATAAATTATATATAAATATAAGCTAAAATATGAGTACAAATAGGATTTATCAAACACAACATATAGTTGATTATGTTGTTGCATGTATGTATAAGCTGTGACCTCGACAGAGCATTCTTGTAATTGATATACCTTTACATATACTTACTGGTGATGAGTCCCAATACTATCCATCTTATCTCATGAGATAGACACCAATGATGAGTTCTAGTGAGCCCCTTTTTTTCTAATAGCGGTTGATGAGTCCTGATATACATATCTTAGCTTGTGGTAACCCTCTATTGATGAGTCCTAGTGAATTTTTTCCATTTATTGAAATTAGTATAACTATAAACATGAGAGAAACTTTTTTACCTTTGCCCTTCATGAGATAATGATCTTGATAGAGATTGGCTACCCCTATAATAGGATCAAATCATACAACATGTTAGAGCTTGAAGAAAAAAAAGATAATGCCTTTATAAAAATGGTTGCTTATAAATAGAAAGCAGCTTAATATTACAACGCTAAGGTTAAGAAGAGATGTTTTCAAGTAGGAGACCTCGTTCTACGAATGCCCTTACATAATGGGATAAACCTTATTGAAGGAAAGCACACCCTCGATGGAAACACCTTTCAGAGTAAGAGAAGTCATTAATAAAGAAGTCTACAACTAGGAGACAGTTGACAAGAAAAAAAAATTCCTAGGACATCGAATACAATTAGCCTAAAAAAAATGTTGTATAAGCTAAAGCAACTCGATTTGACATAGGTTTTATGCAATCACCTACTTTATGAAATACAAGATGATCCTTGTAAACTTACTATATTTTTTGTACATCTCAACATTGCTTATAGTAAGCCAAGAATGGCTTATCGGCCTCCAACCAAGAATACTAGTCCTCAAAGGATGAGCCCATAATGACCATAATATGTGAAGAATGGATCACTAGCCACCAATCGAGACATTAATCCTCAAGACAGGACCAGAACAACCAAAATAAGCCAAGAATGGCTCACAGGTTAAGAAGATTAGTGCTCAATATGAGCCCAAAATGGCCATAATAAGCCAATAATGGCTTATTAGCCAATTAATGAGAGGAATAAATAATCAAAAGAACAAGATCCAATGAAACTTAAAAAGCCTAATGGGCTTCCACACCAAATATCAAGAAAAATAACATAGATAGAAATGGAGATGGAATCTTAGAAAAATTAAGAGTTGTTGTTTATTCATTAAATTCATGAGTACAACATCCTTTAAGATATTTCAAATACATAAATGTCATATAAATCCTAAACCCTAAACAATTAAAAAATTGAGAATTCAATCACGTGCATGTAAGTTTGGCTTCTAGAATGTGAAACTGTGGCAAATCTAAGGACTAAATTGGCCCTCACTAACTTTGAGTGATAAGCACTATTATGAGATTATTATGAATAGATACAATGTCTAAAAAGCCTTAAACCCTCCTTGAAGCCTTCAATTCCCTCAAGGGAGAGCCCTCCAAAAAACCTTAGTCACCCTCTAAAATTTAAAGCCTCCTACCTAAAGATAGCTAATCCCTCAAAGAGTTAGCTTTATGAGAACCTCCATAAATAACAAGGTGCATAACTAATTAGGAAAGGTTTCAACGAAGATCTATAGAACTTTTTACCTAAATAATCTTCAAAAGATCTCAAAAATATATGAATTGGATAGAATAATCTCACAAAAACCAAGATTTCATCTCTTCAAGAGAACCATTGTCAACAACTTTGCCAATTCACTTTCCCTCAAAAATAAAGCTTTCAAGCTTTTCCATAATTGATACATAATTGATGTAAAATAAGTTCTTTTAGACTATTTGGATAGCCTAGATGCAAAGAAGTCCAAGAAGGGAAGTGTTAGGTTATGTTGGTTGGGCCATGTTTCTATTTTGGGTGTGGTAGTTATTGTTATGTTCAGGAAGTTTGTTTTATTTCTATTTTTGTAACTCTATTCTAAGCTTACGGGCTGTATTGTAATTTTCTCTTACATTTACCAGTTATTTGATACTAGCCCTTCTTGTATTATTGATTCTTGTTGAATGCCATTAGATATTTTCCAGACATTCTCTTTACTATTCATAATTTGGTGAACCTAGATTTTCTAAGGAGCTTGTGTTTACAAATCTCTCTATTACCTTAGCAGTTTCCCCTACATCAGCTGGTACTAAAGTGTGGAGTTACCAGCTCGATGGCCAACGGTGGCAAAGGAAATTGACCCAATGATGTGGCTCATAGAGAGGTGACTATATGGGCAGTGATTGAAGAGCAGCATCGATCTATGGCTGAATAAAGGCAACAAATAGCTGAGCTGAGAGCAATATAATGGTGGCAGATCTCAAGTCAATATGAACAGGAATAAAAATGTTCCTATTGAGAGAGTTAAAGGTGTCGAGCAAGTTAGGAGAACTGAGAATAAAGGAATACAAGGTAGAAATGGGTGAATACATGGAAGGAGTAGTATGCTAAGGGAAATCATAAGGGACATGACAATTATAAGATTAAGGTAAACATTCCCACCTTTAATGGGAACATGCACATTGAGGAGTTCTTAGGTTGG
Source organism: Ceratonia siliqua (assembly GCA_034509205.1). NCBI lineage: Eukaryota > Viridiplantae > Streptophyta > Magnoliopsida > Fabales > Fabaceae > Ceratonia > Ceratonia siliqua. Next base: position 11,955 of record JASKGM010039335.1, read on the forward strand.
ATCTCTAATGTAGAACGTTTCTTTAAAATGATGGAAGTGACTGGGAGGAGAATTATGAAGAAGGTGGCCTTTAGATTCAAAATAGGTGTGGTTATTTGGTAGGATCAATTGTAAAGGAATATATGGAGACAAGGGAAGGCTCCAGTATGTACCTGGAGAAGAATGAAGTAGTTGTTGATGGAGAGATTTTTGCCCCCTGACTATGAACAACATTTATTTCAAATGTACCAAAGTTGCATGCAAGGAAACAAACCTATTACAAACTAAACAACTGAATTTAACAGCCTGTCTGTGAGAAACAATTTAAATGAGAATGATGCTTAGAGGGTGGCAATATATTTGGGGGCCTTAAAACATGAAATTAAGGAGAGAATATGGCCTCAAATCCTTTGGAGTGTTGAAGAATCCCACAATATGGATTTAAAAGCAAAAATGTTAAAGAAAGGAAGTGTTTAGTTATGTTGGGCTGGGCTATGTTTCTATCTTGGGTGTAGTAGTTACTGTTATGTTTAGGAAGAATGTTTTATTTCTACTTTTGTAACTTTGTTCTAAGCTTATAGGTTGTATTGTAATTTTATCTTGCTTGTATTAATTATTTGATACTAGACCCCTCTTATAATATTGATTCTCATTGAATACCATCATATATTTTCCAAAAATTCTCTGTATTGTTCTTAATATGGTGAACCCAAATTTTCTGAGGACCTTGCATTTGTAAGTTTTGTTTTCTTAGTAACTTCCACTGTGTCAATATCTTTACAAGGCCAAGAAAAAGCATACTATCACCACAAAGAACAAGGAAGGTGCCATGCAAAAGAAAAAACTAACATATATAGTTACATAGAAATGAAGAAAAGATAGCAAGAACCACAACTTGAGTTCACCTGAAATCAACTTCAAAACCATGGAAAATAGGCACATGAGAAAAATGATGATAGAAGATAATCTTAAGTCTTGTTTCATTCATAGGAGCATAAAGAGGGAACCAGAAAATTTCAAAATATTTTAAGAGTCCCATAACAAGAAACACTACTGAACTATAGTTAATGCCAGAAAAGAACTAGGCACACACCACCTTTAGTGGCATGGGGAATGTTCGATATCATCAAATGACATGTATCATGCTGCGAACATTAAATATATTCAAAAGCCGACAAGTACCAAGACAATGGAAATAAGGGAAATTCCAAACTCAACATCACACCATCAAGAGCCAAACCTTTGGTGCACAACCAACCAAAATTAATAGAGTCCTTATCCTAATAGCAAGATTCACAAGTGAAAAAATCCATATTAATTAAGATGTTTGGACAAGCTCCCATTTAAAAGAGATTCACAAATAACACAATAACAGCAAAAATAAAATAAAATCCTAAGCTATGTTGATATGATTGTCAGTTCAATCCTTAACAATAGAATCTTTAGGTTCCCCCATAACTTCTTCACCAACCTTGGCTAATCCTAATCCATCAAGCACTAATATATCAAGCACTACCCTAACTGAGTAATTGCACCATGCTCTACTTGATAGCATCTGAAATTTGTTTGAGCAATTTACTGGTTCTCTTAGTTTTTTTTGTAGGGCCAATGTTTTATCATGAAAGTAGGCTTTTTAGTATCCAAGAGGGCACTTCAGGCTAAATTCCAACAAGCTTAAAGCCATGGCTCAAGTTGGAAAGGGCTGCGGTGCCATTGTAACAAGCCAGAAACACATGGGCTAGAAGTTGCAGATTTGGAAACTGGGAAATGAGGCTATGAAGGTGAAGCTGCGATGCCAGAAAGTGAAAGGTGCAACACCCATGCATGATTTTATAGAAATACCAGTAGCTAAGTCAAAAAAGGTATCACAAATGAGAGGAAACTTAATAACCAAGGGCTTTAGAGGTAAGGATACAGCAGAAATCAAGATATTCAGAGGAAGAAGGCTTGGAGATTGCATGTTTGGGGGAGCCTTTACTCTTTAATCCCTTTCCATTTTATTTTGAAATATAGATAATGGCTGTATTTTTATGGATTGTGCTCCCAACTCTCTCAATGGAATAGTTTTATGTACTAGGATTACAATTGGAACTCAACATGTAACTTGGGTTGATTTACTCTTCTTTTATTGCAATTAATTGGTTTTCAAACTATTTAGTTTATTCTGTGTTCGATGCTTTTAATTAGTTGGCCACTAATTAGATGGAGTTGGGAACTCTAATGAACTTGGAAAAAGAATTTTGGTTTAGTCTTAAATAAAGTGACATATGATTAATAAGCAAAAACCTTGAGGCTGTGTAAGATAGGAATATACTTACAAGACATGTGTAGCCAAAGAAAGAGTTTAAACTTAATGAATTCTTGATTAATAGTTACTTATAGGAATATATAGTACATTTTATTAAGGATATTTATAATTTATCATTGGAAGAGTTTTTTAGATGAATTAGAGTTTTTGGTTAACAGTTGGACTAATTAATGTATCAACAGAAGAGTAAAGAGATTCAAGTGAAGCGTTGAGGGAAGATTGTAGCCCTAGGTTCTTTACTATTAATTGATTATTCATCTTATAGCTTGGTCAATTTATTTTAGTTCACTATTATTTCTCTTTTAATTTAACATTAGTTGTTTGCAATTGACAGTTTAGATAAGAGTAGGTTGAAATAATTTTAATAATTGAAAATTTTAGTAGCAGATCCTTATGGGAATGATACTATACTTATCACTTTATTGCTTGTTACGAATATGTTCATTTGTGTTCACTAAAGTCATACAATAAGTTTTTGGCACTGTTGCCGAAGATTCTACATACTCTTTTTTTTTTTTTTAATACTGATGCCAATCAACTTATTCTTAGTTTAAACTTCTTTTTTTATTTTCTTTTCATAGGTATTTTAAGTTGTTACATGCACAGTGATAAGAACTTGGAAACTCTCCTTTTTTATCCTGAAATGGAGAGAACTTGCAGTAGAAATTGAAAGGAAATAAGTTAGGTTTTGACACAATGTGCAATGGTTGAAATACCAATAGAATACCCTCACAAATCTCGAAGGGATTATTATGCAGTCCCTCAAGTGGAAGGAGTTTAGTCAAGAATCATCCACCAAATATTTAGAAAAAAAATTTAAAATCAAGCTGACAATCATCCAAATGATCCAAACTGTCAGTCTAGTTTAGGGGCATGCCTCATGACAATCTACATTCTCATCTTGCTAACTTTTTGGAAATCTGTGACACATTTTAGCGTAATGGGATATCTTCAATTGTAATCAGATTTAGATTGTTTCCATTCTTACTCTAGGACAAATTGAAAGGCTAGTTGAATTCATTGCTTGCTAGTCTATCACCACAGGGGAAGCATTAGAACAAAAAATTTTGGCAAAGTATTTTTCACCAGCCAAGACAACAAAGATGACAAACAGCATAACCTCATTCTAGCATATTGATTCTAAGTCACTATATGAGGCTTTGGAGAGGTACAAGGATGTATATGTAGATGCCTTCATCATGGGTTACCTAAGTGGTTATAGGTACAACCTTTCTACAATGGATAAAATAGGCTTTTAAGATCAATTATAAATGTTGTAGCAGGTGCTGCACTCATGAGTAAGTCACTTGATGATGCTTGTGACTTACTAAAAGAGATGGCTACCACTAATTACTAATGGCCTACTAAAAGGTCAATGACTAAGAGAATTATTCCACTTACTAGTGTGTGATGGGGTTAAAGATAATTCAATATGTGAGCAAATACAACAGGTAATAGAACAACCCAATTTTGAACCACTAGAATCTAGGCTAGAAGAATCACCTGAACTTCTCTTCGAGGGGTGCCACTTGCTTCTAAACCAAGATACCCACTAGGCTTTCACTCCTAAGCACCTATACAGGCTTTAGCATAAGAAAAGAAAATATCAACAGTTGAAGAAGTAATGCTCCAGTTGGAAACAAACAACAACTAGTTCATGACTAAAACTTAGACATAGTTTCATATCTAAGTAGCCTTTATTAGGAATCTTTAATTACAATTGAAGTTAATCTAAAAAGAAAGAGTAATGAGCAGTGTAAGGTAGTGATGTCAAGAAGTGGAAAAGTGATGAAAGAGATTGTGAAAAAGTCTGAATTCCCTGAGGAAGCCAGAAAAATTAGATCAGAATAAGAAACTCATGAGAATCAGAGGCCAAAAGAAGAATCTATAAATAAACTTAAGGCAAAAACCTCACAGCATATTCCACCACTACATTCCCTCAACACCTTCAGAAGTAAAAAATAGATAACCAGTTCTCTAAATTTGTAGAGGTATTCAAGAAGTTACAAATTAATATTCCATTTACTGATGCTTCAGAGTAAATGCCTAGCTATGTAAAGTTCATGAAGGAGATAATATCTAAGAAGAGAAGACTAGGGGTATTTGAAACAGTGGCTCTTACAGAAGAATGCAGTGTCATCCTATAGAAAAATGTACCACCTACATTAAAGGATCCAGGCAATTTCACCATTCTATGCATAATAGGTAACTAGTTCTTTGGTAGAGCATTCTGTGACTTGGGTGCTAGCATCAAACTAATGCCATTGTCTACTTACCAGAAATTAGGATTTATTGAAGCAAAGCCCACAAATGTCAATTTGCAGCTGGCTAATAGATCCCTCACCTATCCTAAGGGAATTGTGGAAGATGTTATGGTTAAAGTGGATAAATTTATCTTTCCAACTGATTTTATTATTTTGGATATAGAGGAGGATCAAGAGGTCCCTACCATTTTAGGGATAACGTTCCTAGCTACAGGTAAAACTCTAATTGATGTGCAAAAAGGGGAATTTCCCATTAGAGTTCAAGACTAAGAGGTAACTTTTAATGCTTTTAAAGTTATGGAACTCCCTAATGGATATGAGAAATGCTTCAAGGTGAAGACAATATATGATGGTGCTGATAGTGTTTTTTTGGATAGTTCTCCTTTTGACTCTATTGATCACTTTTCTTGGGTGACTAAGTTTGATTCTAGAGGACATTTGCATTTACTAGATGCCTCACCTCCTTGGTATAGAACAAAGACTCAATGTGAGACACTAGAACTTGCTACAAGTAGGGATTATCATGTTAAACCATTCGTGGTTGGTGAAAGATCCTCCACCACCTTGAATAAACTAAACTAAAAATGAGAAGTTAGCCTGATGATTATAAACCAAGCACTCCTTAAGAGGCAACCCAAGTTTTTTGCGCATTTGTGTTATTTCTAGTTTTATTTAATCTTTTTTCTATGTTTTAATTAGTGTTTTCATGTTTGTCTTGTTCCTAATGTGGTATAATGTGTTTTACAAGGGTGCTACAGAGCCTAATGTATCTTTTCGTTAGCGCCACGACCTCTATTTTTAAAGTTGTAATGCCCACACCTAGAAAGGAAGAGCCAAGGCCTTGGTGCTACGGCCCCCATCACTCAAAGTAATGACCCCTAAGCAAAATAAAGCCACTT
>JASKGM010039346.1:0-22935 GCA_034509205.1 Ceratonia siliqua
CAAGGAAGTTGGTGACCTGATGACAGGGGAGCCGGCGACCGAAGCCCCGGTGAACGGCGGCCGTAACTATAACGGTCTATATATATATATATATGTATATATATACATATACATATATATATATATATATATATATATATGTATACATACACGAGGTTTGTTAAATTATCTAACTAGGATTAATCACCAAAAGAGTAGTAAGACTCATAGGAAATTTAGGACTTTCCTTGCCCAGAAATTTGCTAACTTTTTGGACCAAGGAACCTTGAATATGAATACAATACAATTCCTACAAATTCTCAACTTGCCTAAAATCATCCACCAACACAAATTCTTATGCCAAAAAGGGACTTACATGATGAAACCAATATCAAGGAGAGTTTAGAAATCTAAAAATCCCAAAAGTGATGGTGAGTTTTCTTTGTAGCATTTTATCAAACACTTGGTGTGCATTCAAAACTACATTCTAAATGTTCATTAACAATCATGTAAATTGAGAAAAATAGGAAGAAAGTAATACTGAACTAGATTTCAAAATGATAGCACTTAATATAAAGGATTGACTCACAACTATACTCAGGAAATTACAGAACTCAAACGCTTGCTTTTTCCCCTCCCAAAGTGACGCTACAGCAACATCCTTCACCACTCAAACTACTGGAAGCAATGGTGGCCGGTGAACGGTGTTAGACGCCGGTGATTGGCCGATGGGAATGACGGAAAATTAGCTAGAACTTCCTGGAGAGAACCGCGAGCCACTAGTGGAGTTTTTCTTTTATGGTGACCAACGTCCATGTTGGCTTCCCAGCCACCCACGCCGGTGACTGGTACGTGGTGACGACATGGTGACGGTGGGTAAGGCCGGCGGCAGTGGGTGGCGGTTGGCGAGCGATGGTTACCTCGAGCAGAGGAGGAGACGCGAGGGAGAGCTTCTGTGCAGGGAGAGACCGCCGTGAAGGTATATGGAGAAAGGGGAGAAGTTGTTGGTTTTTTTTTTTATAGGGATTTAAAGGAAGAGGGACCATTTTGTAAATATTCTAAGGTCTTAGGTTTGCTATTTAGTCCCTAGGCTTTAGGTTATTTATAGTTGAATCCCTTTTTTTTTTTCTTAAATTTGGGTATTACAAAAACTTCAAATAATTTGACAAATCGAATCAAAAGAGAGAAACAAAAACTTGTAAACAAAACCATATACATTCTCAAAGAGTAAACAAAGACCCAACGATCACAAAACTCACCAGACACATATCAATAGTAAATCAAAATGAGACTCAGATAGTTGAAGCCAGCACTCAGAGCAGACAAATGGGATTGATACCTCAACAGAAAAATCAATCCCCAAAATCAATCACAAACAGCCACAATCAGAACCCCCATGACAGAATCTAAAAGAAATAATCAAGAAACAGAGGTAATTTTCAAGCAAAGACATTACCTGCAAATGGAAAAATCCAAACCCCCATCTTCCCTAAGCTAATGTTAAAAGATTCAAGAGTACCTCCCTTCTGTTTCTGGGTTCCACAAGCTTTGGAGAAGAACACCCACATTGAATCTCAACGATATGCACTGGTGGCTCTCGACTGTATGGTGTTGCATGGTGGATGAAGCTCTCGTGATTTTTGTGAGGATTAGAAGTGGTAGTGGCTCTTGGGGAGAGTCTTCAATTGAGAGATCGTAGGAGAATGCTTCTCATATTTGACCAGGAGTCAAGAAGCTTCTTTGAGTGTGGGAGAAGATGAAGGGGAGGGAAGAGAAGGAGATGGTGGCCAACATGAGGGGGAAAATGGAGAAGGAGAGGGAAAGATGGGTTGCGGCTCTAGGAAAAAAGAGAGGGAAACAATCATTGTTTTCTTTTTTCTTTTCAAATATATTTTTAAGAAATGGAAGATATTTTAAAAATACTCGAACATCTAACCAGAATCTGAACTCCAATTCAAGCATCAAATTCCTTGAATCAGAACCTCACTAAAAATCCAAACCAGAAACGTCAAAGAATATGGCCACAACCGAAAATCAAAGAAAACTAGTCCATGACTAATGTTTTTACCATATTTTAAACGAGCATTAGAGAAATAATAAAAACCTTAAATCTTTAACCAAAAAACTTCAAACAATTTGACAAACCGAATCAGAAGAGAGAAACAAAAACCTGTAAATAAAACCAAATACATTCTCAAAGAGTAAACAGAGATTCAACAATCACAGAACTCACCAGACACATATCAATAGTAAATAAAAATTAGACTCAGATAATCAAAGCCAGAACTCAGAGCAGACAAATGAGATTGATACCTCGATGAAAAAATCAATCACAAACAGCCACAATCAGAAACCCCCATGATAGAATCTAAAAGAAATAATCAAGAAACGGAGATAATTTTCAAGGAAAGACATTACTTGCAAATGGAAAAATCTAAACCCCCTTCTTCCCTGAGCTGATGTTAGAAGATTCAAGAGTACGTCCCTTCTGTTTCTAGGTTCCACAAGCTTCGGAGAAGAACACCCACACTGAATCTCAACAAAATGCCCTGGTGGCTCTCGACTGTGTGGTGGTGCATGGTGGCTGGAGCTCTCGTGATTTTTGTGAGGATGGGAAGTGGTAGTGGCTCTTAGGCAGAGTCTTCAATGGAGAGATTAGAGGGAACGCTTCTCAAATTTGAGTCTGAGTCAAGATGCTTCTTTGAGTGTGGGAGAAGTTGAAGGGAGGGGAGAAGAAGGAGATGGGGGCCAACAGTGAGGGAAAAAATGGAGAAGGAGAGGGAAAGATGGGTTGCGGCCCTAGGAAGAATGAGAAGAAGGAGAAAGAGAGGGAAACAATTATTTTTTTTTTAAATATTTTTAAGAAATGGAAGATATTTTATGGTGACGTGTCTTTTTTGAAATATTTTTGTATTTTTTATTTATTTATTTATTTATTTTTGATATTAAAACAATTAAGAAAATAAATAGCATTATACTTAAAATTAAATTAGAAGATAAATTAAGATTGACTAAAAAAAATTAAAAACAATTAAAATTTCAAATTAAATTTGACTCTAGCACAAATTCAAAATAACAAATAAAATTAAGACTTAAATTAGAGTTTTGTGATTTTATTAAGATTTAAAATTTCAAATTATAACATTAAAACTCAATAAAACTAAATTAAAAAATATTATTTTTTATTTTTTAAAATTAAAAAAAATAAAATAAGGTGTTGACACCAACAATAAAAGTATAAAACCATTCTACCATTGCATGTATTCTCTTCTTCTTTGTTTAAATATGGGCTTCTTTTCATACCTTGATTAAAGCCCAACAGTCCAACACATAGCATCTTTGGGGGAATCTTTCATTTATTAATGTATTACAGTATTAAACATAACTGCCATATAAATTGAGAGTAAAATATAAATTTAATGAATATTGTCTATAATATATATATATATATATATATATATATATATATATATATATTGATTGGGGGTTTATTTTAGTGTTTGTAAATTATTTTTATTAATTTTTGAAAGTTACTAAGATATAATTATTGTTAACCATATCTCCTATTCAATAACTTCTCACTATTCATTTTTATTATATTTAAAAATTAAGTTTAAAAAAATTATGTTGTTAAATTAAAAAATTAATAAAACTCCATACATTGTAATGTCCTTTAAGAGTTTTCACCTTACTTATGTTTAGCCAAGTGTGCAATGGATCTAACTAAGTTTGGGATGGAAAACTTTGATAATTAAAAATATCGATGAGTTGTTGGACTCAAGGAATAACAACACCTAAAAAACTCACCGACCAAGCATGAAATGTCTTATCCATCAATTGGACCTCCCTGACATGGATTTGGATCTGGTCCTTTTTAGGAAAATGACATTTTCCTTATTTCTCTTGATCGTGGCAGTTTAATTTTTTGAACGGCAATGATCAATCCATATCATTTAATAAAAAAACTATAATAAAAAAATTCTTATCTTCCCCATTTTTCTTTCCATTTCAGACAAGGACTGGATTTTGGTCCCTTATACCTAGCAGAATCTTACTTGGTATTCATGCTTAAAACCCACTTTGATTTACAATCAACCATCATCAAACTCAAACAGCGATGGTGGTCAAATCAACCATGGTAAGCTAGAGGTTGATTTTTGTTCAAGTTTACTAGAAGAATCCTCTGGTAGTTGAAATAGCCATCTTTCTGGTACAAGATTCACAATTCCTGCATAGGAGAATCTTCTAAAATAAAAATAGCAGATTTCTTGACAAAAAAACACCCAAATCCCAATGGGTTTTCACCAAACACCTTATACAAGGAACAAATGAGAAAATCTAGGTGAAAGAGAGAGAGAGAGGCCAAACACAATCCAGTCGAGAGAAAACGAAAGTGGCAATAACTAATTTTTTTTTTTCATTAAACACATGGCTGAATCCTTATGCAGAGTAGAAAATAGTAGAAAAACAACAAAATGCCTTCTTCTTTTTTCTCGGAAAGGGATGTCGAAAGATTCTGGGGAAGCAGTACAATTGTTCAATCCATGAGAATGAGGCTTCAACATTGATGCGCAAATGAAAGAGAGGAAGGAGAGAAAAGGTTTGCCTATGTAGCTGTCGCTTTCTCCTCCAGGTCGAAAAGCCAAAAGTAAAGGGGCCCGCCTCTCCCCTTCCCATAAGTCACAGAGGTGGAGGAGTAATCTTTCTCCCTTCTTGCTTATGTGCCCGACCCACTAAGTAAATTTTTTATAAAATAATGTGCCTTGATCTTGACCGTCCAAGGACGGCCAAGATTTATAGAAAATGAAGGAAAATGAGGGGATCTGAATCCCTGATAAATGGACCAAACCACATGAATATGTGTTGTGTCCCCATTACTTTATTTAGCATATGGTATTGACCCTAGGCTTCAAGCTAGGCTAGGGTGAGTTAATTATGGATTCGAATCCAGGCTAAGCCTTTTCCTTAAGAAAAGGTTTAGATCTTTTCAATATTAGCTATTCATTTAATTTTGGATGGTCAAGATTTATTTAGCAAAGTGCGTACTTTGCATGCATTTAATCGTGACCGTTCAAAAATTAATCAACGATCTGGATTGAGAGAAAATATAAGAAAAGATCCCGGCCGAAAAAGCCTAGATCCAAATCCGTTAATTAGTTCATAACTTATGAAACAAGACAAACTTTTCTTTTATAATTTAATATTTCCAATAACATATTTTATAGTGCAGGAAAATGCTATTTGTAAACAAGTTGATGCACGTAGTAATATTAAAAATTTTTATAAATGATTTATCTAAATGAGTCAATATTAAAAATATTAATAGAAGTTGATCTTATGATAAATTCAATAAAAAAATTCAGGCTAATTATATGAGAATTAACCTAAATGCTTTTAATTTTTGATAAAATTTTAATTAATAAAATTTAGATATTTTAATTTAAAAATATAGATTAAAAGGAAAAGAACAATAAATAAAAGCATAAAAAAAATTAAAATGTAACTAAAGAAGTAATTGACATAGTATATAAATAAAATATAAAACAATTGATTATATAAATAGAAGCTATATAATTGAAGAAAGAAACAAATAAAACTAAAACACAATTAAATTGATACGAAAACAATAAATTAATTAAATTAGAAGAGATATATAAATATAAAATTAAATTAAATCATATATATATATATATATATATATATATAAAATATCATGTTTTAATAATAATATAATAATAGCATGATAACTTATCTAGAAAATAGAATTATAATTTTTGAAGTTGAAATCGTTTAGGTTGTATCCATTTTTGTTTTATTATTCCAGGTTGTTTTAGTCTTTAGAGATAAATTTATTTAGTTATTTTTTAAAATATTATATTCTAAAATGATACTTTATAATATTTATTTTTTAATGTTTCAAAATTATATTTAGAATATAAAAATGAGTTAATTTTATTCATGTGTATTTAAAAGTAATATCCACATTATTATATATAGGTTGGGAATTTTTTTGATGTCTTAATCTTATAAAATTACCTAATAAAAAATTATGAAAATAAAATGAATATTTTTTATTTTTAAGGATTAGTGAAATAGTAGAGTGAATAATTTTTTACAAATTTTAAGAAATAATGAAAATTTATTTAAAATTTAAAAACTACTTATTATTTTTAAATTCTTAACGTGCATGTTAAAATATTATTTTATAAATACTTAATGAGATATTTTTAAAAAATAACTTTAAATGATATTAGAAAAATGAAATGTGAGTACCAAAGAAAATAATTTACTCTAGAGAATTTATCAAAATTTTAATTTCAGAACCTTAAAAAAAAAAACAAAAATTTAGCAATCACCTGAATTTGCCATTTTTTTTTCCTCCAATCTTTTTGGCCGTTTTTACCGTTTTCAATTGTGAGAGCATAAGTTTCCCATAACTTTCAGCGTTCCTGAATAGGCCAAAGGAGATCCCTGCCATTGCAGAAGAGAGTATCTCAAAAACGGGGAGTTTAATATGTCGCGACGGAGAACCAGAAAAACCACACTACCGCCGGCTCAAGAGGTACGATCCATGAATGTCGTCAACTTGTTTTTCTCTCGGGAAAATATGGCCTCTCTCAATTTCGCATAGAGAACGGAAGAAAATTAAACATTACGACATAAATATTTAAAGATTAACGTTGTTTCAGGTTTAGCTTAGCGAAATATTTGTATTTTGTGGATTTTGAATTTATATGTGCTTATTCTATTATTTCCATCAGGTGATCACCAAGCCAGCTTGTGAATTCAAATGTGCCAATTTACTTTCGCTCTAGCTGTTTCTCTAGCCACCCTACGTTGCATTAGGCAATAAAATAATGTTTAAATGATGGGATTTTATGTATCACGCTTCATAGTTGAAATGGGGATGCTTATAGAGTTGTCTCGGACCGTATTTGTAGCTTCTATGATGCTGGAATTATAGACGCAATGTTTTGATTCGTTTGCATGTTTTTTGTTGTTTTTTCTATTCAATATATAAAGGATGAGTCTTGTCATTAAAAGGGTCAAACTGAGCTAAGCAAATGGTATGCTTTTGCTATAGTGGGGTAGATTTCTGTTTGTTCTTATCTCTAACTTGTCCCTCCCGGGTATTGGGTATATGATTACTTCTCTATAAGGTAAGAGATTCTAAGTAGACATTGTAATCTCAAAAAGAATTTCATTCATTAATGAGATTTTGTATTTTTAAAATTTGCAAAGTTTTGTGATATGCGCTCTTCGTATGACTTATGATACATTTGGTCAGTTTTTATGTTTCTTGAAACATTGTCATTTGATTAAATTTCCTGTTATTTTTTTTCTATGAAATGCAGAATATTGAAAAATTGGAGAAAGTTGTAAACGAGGGCAATTATTATGAAGCTCAACAAATGTACAAATCCTTTAGTTCCAGGTTCAAATAGTTTCTTTCTGTTACTCCCCATAAATCGATGTATTTTATTCTTCTAAAGAAGCGTAAATCCTTTGCAACATATTGCTAATTTGGTCTTCAATGGGAATTGCTATTTTAAATTACCAGGGATTCTGTTATTGACTTATTGTTAATTTGTGTTCATCTTGAAGGGCACAATAGATGAACTTATTTATTAAAATATTATTAATTGGTGGTAGCCAAAGAGCGTAGTGTAGAATAGTTTAAGATATCTTTTGTAGCCTGTTGAAGGACTTTCTTAGCATTAATGTGAAAGCTTTAGTGTAGAGATACCGTAAATTATGAACCTCAGAGAAGAATATTGATAAGCTCCATTTTTCTTGGGTCTACTTTAATCATATATAATATGTGGAAACGTACAACTGTTGATATCTTGCTTTTATTTCTTGCATCTCCCTTGTATCTTCCTTGATTAGTTTCCTGATTTTTTCTTGATTCCTCTATAATTAATTTCCTAATTAGCATTTATTTCTAACTTACATTTTGGAGTAGAATTAGCTTTGTATTGATTTCCTAGGTGTATATATTCACCTTTTGGTTGTAAGGTTAACATACTAAAATATACAACTATCTTTTATCACATGGTATCAAAGCCTACCTTTCTATTTTGAAATGATGGCCGCCCCTTTTGTTTCTAAGTGTTCAAAGAGTAGGTGCTCTAATCTCGTAATCTAGGTAATAGGTCCTGGAACCACCTCAGACAACGTTGGTAACATCATCAGAAGTTTTGCCTTCGTCTGAAACCCTACCATGCGCCGCCACATATCAATTGCTCGCCATCCACGCACCGACGCATGAGAGCTCTGGCCACCGTCGAACCTGCTTAGAAACCGCCGACTATCACTTTTTGACCTATCCTGACTACTAGATCTCGGCCTTCATTGCCAAATCTTCTTAGCCTTCATTCCCATCTCTTCTCATGAATTTATAGCCATTCCTTTCTTTGTTTTTAATTGCCACTTTGAACCCAATGTCAGAAGTTACCTCAACCAACTAAACAGAACCCATGACCTCCTCTCTTACAAAAGAAAACCAGCCTAAGTAGAACTTAGATGACCTCTAGAATATCTATTCTTCCTATTGTCTAAATGGCAAAAATTACCTTAAATGGTCCAAGCTCGTGAAAACACCGTTAAAGTAAAAAAGGAAGCTGGGTCTTTAATGGGAACTGGTCCAAAAGAGGGGCCTCTAGGATTTGAAGCATAGGACGAAGAAGATGCCTTAATCATGTCATGACTTTAGAATTTTATGTCGCCTAACATCAGTGATACCTTCATATTCTTCCCAATAGCATGAGACATTTAGGAAGCGGTTCATCAAACTTACTCCAAGGTTAAGGATGTTACACAAATATATGAAATCAAGTTGAGGACTGGGTCCACTAAACAGGGAGGCAAAACTATCACTGAGTATGCAAATACTTTGAAAGATTTATGGCAAGAATTAGATCATTATCAAGTGATTAAGTTAAAATGCCATGATTGTGTTGCTGTTGTGAAATAATTTCTTGAAAAAGGGTGTACAATTTTCTGGCCAGATTGAATCCTGAGTTTGAACATGTGAGGTTCTAAATCCTAGGAAAGGTTGAGGTTCCTTCCCTGAATGAAGCTTTCTCCATCATCCAGGCTGAGGAAAGTCATAAGAATGTAATGCTAGAACCCCATGTTATTGAAGCAATCAGCTTTAACTTCTACGCAAAGCCAGAAGAAAATTGACCAACTAGCAGCTTTAATCTCTACTTTTGATTAGCCTTCACAAACAGTAGATCAGAGGAAGACATATTTTAGGAAATGACAAAATCGGGACGACAAGAATATTTTGTGGTGTACTTACTGCAAGAAACCTCACCATACTAAATACCGGTGCTAGAAGTTTCATGGAAGGCTAACTAGCTACAAATGGGGAAAGGGAAATAACCAAGGATAAGCACATATGGCAGTCTAAGATGGGTCAGAGAATGTGCAGGAGTCAAGAGGTCTAAATAGTGCAAAGCTCGAAAAACTGAGAGGTTTGTTGAGTGTCTTTGATAAATCTTCTGGAACTTGCTCATTGGCCTTCTCAGTTAATATAAATTCTTTTGAATATAATGTCTCATTAGCATCTCTTGATACACTCCTAGACTCATGGATCGTAGACTATAGGGCTACTAGCCACATGACATTCTTCACATAAATTCAGCACCTATACACCTCATCCTAGAAATAGAAAAATCACTATGGCTAATGGCTCAAACATAATTGTAGCAGGCATAGGGGATATTCAGATTACCCCTGCATTTATGTTAAGAAATGTCCTTCATGTCCCAAAATTGTCCAATAATCTTGTGTCCATCCAAAAGCTGGCCAAATATATGAATTGCCATGTAATTTTTTACTCGACTTATTGTGAATTTCAGGATCCAAGTTTGGGAAGAAGGATTGGATTTGTTAAGGAAAAGGAGGGACTTTACTATTTGGAGTCAGCAACCCATTATTCTATTATTAATGACAGTCCTACTGTGTCCTTTTTATCTGCTTCCAAAAAGAATGCCATTTGGCATCATCATTCCATCATTTACTACTCTCAAAATTATGGTTCCTTCATTGTTTCAAGGAGTTGATGTGAGTAGTTTCCATTGTAATATATGTGAATTTACAAAACATACTCGTGTTTCTTTTCCTATTGTTAATAAAAGAACTACTACTCATTTTCAATTGATTTATAGTGATATTTGGGGTCCCTCCCCCATTCCTAACATATCTGGCCCAAGGTGGTTTGTTTCCTTTATTGATGATTATATGCAAGTTACCTAGTTATTTTTACTAAAAAATAAGTGTGATGTGGGTCACATCCTATCCAATTTTTTCTCCATGGTACACAATCAGTTTGGTACAAAAATCAAGAGATTTCGATCCAATAATACAAAATATTATTTTAGTCAACTTTTATTCTCCTATTTCCAAAAGGAGAGTATCATTCATGAGTTATCTTATGTTAATACCCCTCAACAAAATGGGGTAGCAGAACATAAAAATGGGCACATTTTTCCCTTTCATCAAAATGTACCAAAATCTTATTGGGGAGAAGTTGTTTACTCATTTGCCTATATGATCAATCAGTTACCATCTCGTGTTCTTGGCTCTAAAAGTCCAATGAAGTCTCTCTTCCAATTCTATCTTGATGTTAGACCCACCAATACCCTTACTCTTTGGATGTTTGACTCTACCTCATATGTCCATGTCCATAGCCATCAAATAGGAAAACTTAGGCCTCATACCATTAAATGCATCTTTATAGGATATTCTCCTACTTAGCGGGGTTATAAATATTATCATCCTTCCACCATGAAAATTCATATCTCTGTTGATGTGACATTTTCTGAGGGAAAGCCTTATCTTTCTTAACCTTATCTTCAGGGGGAGTCTGTCATTGTTGAAGATAAGGAATTCTTTGATTTGTCCTCCTTATTTTTTCTTCCCAGTCAACTAGCCAAACCCAGCTTTATATATGAGTTTTTCCCTGTTTTGACTATAGGTAATACTGATATTGATAAAAAAAAATATGGGATGATGTATTCAAGGAGGAAAGCAACCACTTCTGATCTGACACAAGTTTAAGACTCCAATATGAATTCTATAAATGAGGTAAACCTAAACTCTGAACTTCTTCCCTACCTTCCCAAAGTTAGCCCATTGAACTAAAAATTTCAGATAGTGATATTCCCATTGCAAAAGGAAAGGAACCTGAGAATGTACCAAAAGACCTTTATATCCTTTGTCCTACTCAGTGTCCTTCCAAGGCCTTGTCCAAGTAGGAATGGAGGAAAGTCATGAAAGTTAAAATGGATGCCTTTGAGAAAAATAGAACTCTGGGAACTTGTTGACCTACTTAGTGGAAAGAAACCAATTATATGTAAATGGGTGTTCATTGTGAAGTACAAAGCAGATGAATCCCTAGAACGATATAAGGCCAGACTTGTAGCAAAGGAATACACTTAGACATATGGAGTAGATTACCAGGACACCTTTGCTCTGGTTGCAAAATTGAATACTGTAAGAATCTTTCTATCCCTAACAATACATTTTGGATGGGAACTTCAGTAGTTTGATGTGAAGAATGCTTTCTTGCATGGGGACTTAGAAGAAAAAATATGTGTCACTCATAGTTTCAGTGAAGGTGTAGGAGGGAATAAAGTATGCAGATTAAAGAAGGTTCTCTATGATCTTAAGCAATCCTCTAGAGCTTGGTTTAGAAGATTTTCCAAGGTTATGATTTTTATGTGACACATACAAAGTCAGGGGGTCATACTCTCTTTGTTAAACACTTCAAGACAGAGGAAGTTATAGTATTGCTAGTTTACATTGATGATATAATCATAACTGGGAGTGAAGAACAGGAGAGACTAACAATAAAGGAGTGTTTGGTCAAAGAATTTGAGATAAAGGAATTGGAAATATTAAAATACTTTCTTGGAATCGAGGTGGCTCATTCAAGGCAAGGAATTTTTATTTCTAAACAGAAGTATGTCACATATCTTCTAATAGGAGAGACAGGGAAATTGGCTTGTAAACCAGCACCAATTCCTATAGATCTCAACAACAAGCTTGGAGAGGCTACTAAAGATTCGGTAGTAGATAGAGAAATGTATCAGACACTAGTTGGAAAGCTCATCTACCTATCATACACTAGGCCGGATATTGCATATTCAGTTAGTGTAGTCAGTCAGTTTATGTATGACCCTAGGGAAGCTCACTTGCAAGCAGTTTATCGAATACTACACTACTTGAAGGCTAATCCAGGAAAAGGAATTATGTTTAAGAGAAACCTTAACTTAGATCTAAAAGCATACATTGATGCTGATAATGCAAAATCCCCTACGGATAGAAGGTCCACATCAAGATATTGTACATTCTTGGGTGGGAACCTTGTAACATGGAGAAGTAAGAAGCAAAGTGTTGTAGCTAGATCAAGTGCAGAGGCTGAATTCCGAGTAATGACTCATGAAATTTGTGAGTTACTATGGTTGAAAATTATTCTTGAAGACGTGAGGATTTAGTGGAATTGACCTATGAAGTTGTATTATGATAACAAGTCCACGATAAGCATTACCCGTAATCCGGTATAGTATGATAGGATAAAGCACACAGAAATTGATAGATATTTTATCAAATAGAAACTTGATAGTGGCTTGATATACATACCGTATGTTCCAACTGGAAGACGATTGGCAGATGTACTTACAAAAAGACTAACCACCCAACAATTCAATGCAATCATATCCAAGCTGGGAATGGAAGATCATTGCTCACTAGCTTGAAGAGGAGAGTGGAAACATACATATGTTGATATCTTGCATTTATTCCTTGTACCTCCCTTGTATCTCCCTTGATTAGTTTCCTGATTTCTTCTTGATTCCTCTGTAATTAGTTTCTTGATTTCTTCTTGATTCTTCTGTAATTAGTTTGGTAATTAGCATTTATTTCTAACTTACATTTAGGAGTAGAATCAGCTTTGTATTTATTTTCTAGGTGTATTTATTCACCTTTTGGTTGTAAGGTTAACATATTGAAATATACAATTCTGTTTTACCACATAATCATTGAATCAAGTTATAGAAATTGATGAAGTATTTGGGCTTCACCGCAGATATGTATTAGCTGAGAGGTACTTTGAAGCTTTAGATATCTTACAATCAGGAGCATTCATTCAGTTGGCACAAGAGCAGGTTATGCATTTTCTACTTCAATGTTTTTGTTGATAGAACTTTATCATCTCTGCGACCTTTACTCAAGCATTTTGGATGAATTATTTGATTGTTGGCTTGTTAGTAGATTAGATGATGAGAACTATATCTTGGTACTTTATATCAAATTTTTCCTCAGTTTGACACTTAGTTGGATGGGGATGGTCTCAGTAGCTATATATCTAGCTATAATTACTTAGCCAAATATACATAAATGTTGACTCCTCTATGGAGATGTGGTTAGCACTTTTTTTCTGAAGTCAAATGCTTAAAAAAAAACAAAATAGTGAATTGTTTTTTGTATTTTAAAATATTATAAACCATTTTCATCTAATCTTTGCAGTTGCTGATTCTGATTTTGATGCATTAATGATGGAAACACAGGCAAACACATAGAGACCTAGCGAAAGAACAGCAAAAAGATTTTCACTTATATATATACTATTTGAATTGTATGAACTTCTCTAATTTCTACAGTCAAAGTTTCAAAATGAGTTTGGTTTTGAATGGTTCAAGTTTTATTGGCTGCTTCTACTATTTAAAGTTAGACCGGGTACTGGCCCATCTAAAACACCTGCATGGCCTGATAAGAATTGCTATTTGAATTTAAATTGATTTATTTAATTTTAACATATCTCTAGTAGATAAGGTAGCACTTTTTTTGGTGTGTGTAATGAAAAAAGCATTTGATCAAAAGCAATTGTGGCAGGAAGAACCATATATTGAAACTGTCAGTTACTCCTGATCCCAGGTTACTTGTGGAGCAGAGCTTGCTTTATTATTAGCGGAGACACTACGGAAAGGGAAAATTCCTTATGATGATGAAAATCTTGGTGATGTCTTATCCTGTCTTTTAAATGTTCATTTTTATCAACATTTTATTTGTTGTTTCTGTTTGTGGCACATCATAAATGATGGTCTCCCTTGATCAATTATGTTTTATGAAGCATGGACGCTAACACGGACACGGATATCTTAACACATCAAACTTCAAAAAACACAGAACATGATTACGTCATGAAGTATCTTGCACTATTATTTTCCAAATAATCTACTAAATAAATTATGCTAAAGTTAAACTATATTATTCAAATTATTCATGTACAATCAAAATAATTAGGAAATAACTCTTATAATGTCGTCAAGAGGGGGTTTTTAGTCCCTCTTTATATTGGGAGGACAAAGCTTTTGGTTTTTTTCATGTTGTCAAAGAGTTAAACAATGGTTTCCCCCTTGGCTAAATGTACCCGACCTGTATTCAACGTGTGTCCAAAGCGTGTCAAGCCATATTCGGGTATGTACAGCGTTGCAAGCCAAAAAAAAAATTTTTTTTTGATACATATAAATGTATGTTGGATACGTGTCGTCTGTCATGACAATGTCGGTGTTGGTGTCGGACACATATTGGTGTGTCAATGCTTTATACAACTTGCATTTTAGTATATGTTGCGTGTACTCAATGACATGGGGTTTCTGTAACTTGGTTATTGTCACGTAATTTCATAAACATCTATATTTCTCATTCTCATTTTGGTTCCATAATATATCTTACTTTGAATTTTCCCATTTATTACTATAATTATCTATGGTAGACCGTGTCAAGAAAATCTACGAGATATTTCCACGGATTGCACTACCAGATCAGTTGGGGGATGATGATGACATGCAACAGCTTTCTGAAGCCCTTGCAGCTGCAAAAATTCGTGTGGATGGCTGCACCTCATTCTTAAAAGCAGCTATAAGGTGAGACATTATGCAAATAAAATATGTAGAGGCTTATATTTTGTAGTTATTGAGTCCTCCTTTTTGTTAAGCAAAGTTTTAGTCAATACCAATTTGTCAGTTATATTACATATTCAGGTGTTTACATGAAGAAATTAACGAACTTAATATTGCTCTAACTATAGAAGATCTCAAATAGAGTTTCTCTCTCTCTCTATAACTGGCACTTACAAGGGTAAAAGGATTTCATGTCTACATTTTATGGCGTTATTACTGAATCCTAGGAGTCTTCCATTAAAAATATATATATACTTCTGTGCTGCCAGCCAAGAGGGCTCTTCTTTGTGTTTTCTTGTATACCTGGTTCAGCGCTGTTTAATAATCTCTTATTTTTCATCCCAAAAAAAGCTTGCTGGTATGTTATTCTTGTTTATAATAAATGTGTTCATAAATGACTGTATTTATATGGGGGTACAGGAAATAGTAAAGAAAAAGAAAAAGTTATAGATAAGGGAACATGGGATCCAATTTGGACATAGGGGGATTAAGTCTAAGAAAGGAAGAGGGATAAAAATGTGAGTGTGCCATCAAAGTTGTATCAAAATGGAGGTATGAAAGTAGAAGGTACGAAGGAAGGCTTTTGAGTTGTTCTGAATGGATTTTGTGAATGAGAGAGAATATGAATCAAGAAACAAGGAAAAGGTGAAAATAAAAAATTTATGGTACCTTGAAGTTATTGGTAGAAGTGTCCCTGAAGGTCAATTTTGGGGACTGGATAGGAAAACAAAATCTCTTTAGCTTAATTCAGGTTTTGGTGCACAAAATGGATAGGGTATAATAGCTCTCCTATTGGTTCCTTGAATTGAGCAAGTGGCCAATCAAGTCCTTGGGGTAACATTATATAGGGACCACTAAGAGAAAAGCTAAAAATGTGGCATGTATTTTGATTTATATGCTCCCCCTTTACTAACAAAAGTAGCCCAGCCACCACAGCCTGGTGGACTGGTTTTCTTGGTGGCTACTAACAGTGCTGACAGACTTTTCACTCTCCAGCAACACCTCCAGCATCTTTTCTAGTTGATTTAGGTGACTTCTTCTTTTAGTCTGGTCTGCAGCAGGTTCATATAGCAGTCACTATCTGGTGAAAGCAGCACTTTTGGTTTCTTTCAGCATGTTTCTGGCCATCCCTCCTCTTAACTCTTGCTTCACTTCTCTCTCCTCTAGTATGTGTTATCTCACCTAGTTGCATGAATCAAAGAATTTGAGTCTTGGTATAGTCAGTTTCATGTTATTCTGACTGGTTCCAAGACTTGAGTTATCAGCAGTTCAGCACTAGGATAGGACTTACTTCTGTGAAATTCCAACTGAAGATTTTCTTCTTTAGAAATCCTGTCGTGGGTGAGTTGAGGGTGTAGCATTTTCTTTAACAAAAGTAGAGATTCTAATTGTCGTACCAGATCTCTCTTTATGCAATGATTTTAAATTTGTTTAGGTTATAGACTTAATTCCTTGTTTTAATTTTTTAAAATTCTAAATCCTAGACTTCCTCCATATAAATGTAAAGGTTATTGATAATTCCTTATTCCTGTCTTGTAACTTTCTTCCCTCTTGAGAAGTTCTTTTTTCAAAAAAATAAAAATAAAAGAGAGAAAAAAATAAAAGGTTAATTATATGAACGTATATTAGTATGGTTTTTACTTATATATATATATATGTGTGTATGTGTCACGTATGTATTAATCTTGTCTTTCCCTGAATCATTTTTCTGGCTTTGTTGCTGCTATGTTCAGGTGGTCTGCTGAGTGTGGACCAATCAGTTATGGATCTCCAGAACTGCACATTATGCTAGCTGACTACATTTATTCTGAATCTCCAGAGGTGGTATGTTTGATATCTCTTGAATCTATACTCTGTGAACTACTGTTTGTTTCAAGCTTTTTTAACCAACAGTTGTATGTAAGTTTTTCTTATCCTTCATTGTTGGTTGAAGAAAAGCATGATAGTGCGTATACATCAAGTTCTTCTGTGTCCAAATATTTGAAAATAATAATATAAATAATGTAATAAACATGTTATGATTAGTACACTAAATTATGATAAACTTCTTTAGGACATATGGCCATGAAATGGAACCATTCTGTCATGTTTTACCCAACTTATAATATCAGTTGTTTCTGCTATTTCTACACTCAGTTCACATCATATATGAAAAAAGAAGTTTCCTTCACATTTAAGCTTATGTTCCTCCTTTTGATTAGTCATATTTTAAACTATAATAAACTCTTATATTTTGTTTTGCTGTCACCTGGAAACAAGTAAGCATGTCAACAGCGTCAGAGGATTTAATATTTGGAGAATTGGAGTTGTACATGCCTTCTTGCTTAAAACTAATTGAGTTGAACCACATGAATATTTTAGCATTCCGTGCCATCGATCTTAGTGCGCTCACATATCTATGATATTTAAGGTGCAGGGCACACCAAGGCACCAAGGGTTTTAGAGCCTAGGCTTCAGTTCACATGTGAGGCAAGTGCCTTGTAGAGAAAAGGAAAAATAAATTTTGAATATCTTAAATTAAATGAAAATACATTTAACATACACTAAACCAGATATTAGAATGATAAATTAATTATATTTATACATGATGCTTGATGGAATTACATACGATTGCACATCATATTTTTTCAATCAATCAACTTATAATCACTCCTTAATTATAGCACTCATCATAATCACACTCTTTGACTTGATTTAGCAATCAACATTTGAATCAATAGTCTTGATTCTAGACTTCAACACACCCTCAAGATAGTGCATATATCTCGTGTCGGTCTTACAGATATTAGAGTGAAATATGCTACTAAGACCCTTAGTAAAGACATCAGCAAGCTATCCTTTTCATAAAGGGTATACAAAGTAGTGCTTCATTAAGCTTTTCCTTGATGAACTGCTCTCAATTTCCAAATGTTTTCTTATGTCATGTTGGATGGGGTCGTGACCATTTATTGCAACCATGTTGTCAAAATAAAGAGTGAGAGGTTGACCAATATCCAGCCAAAGTTCTTGCATAAGCTTCTTAAGTCATAAAAGTTCGCAGATTCCTTGAGCTATTTGCCTTTGCACTTGATCCTGCTACCATGTATTGCTTCTTCTTTACCAAGTGACTATATTGCTTCTTCTTTACCCGCTTGAAAATCTTTGATCATCAAGAGCTTCAACCTTGTAAAGGCTTCAATTGTCAAGTTTTGGTGGTTTGAGAATAGCAATCTTGCAGGAAGCTGATTTTAAGTTTTTGTTTTTTGGTAAATAAATGGGACAGAGGCCAAAAGTGAAAATGAACTACAGAGAAGTAATAAAGGGCATTGCAATCCCCTTTTCGTCAGCTAATAGTAACAGGCCAATGCCTTTGGGTGGCTTATTCATCCATCAACAACTCCCCACAATTCAGCCTTAAGTGAAGAGCATCTTCTCACCTTTATGCTATATCCCATAATCCATTTACCATGAGTGTCTCTAATCACCCCTGCACTGCCTGCAGCACCAGGATTTGTTAAACAGAGAAGTGAGAGAAGAAGGAAAAACAGAGAGTGAATAACTGTGTTCTGTATTTTCAGTATATTCTTCAATGGTACAGAACTGTTAATATATACACAATCTATCTAACATATAAAGGAAAGAAATAACTACTCTATAATCAAAGGGATTAATTACCCTATAATCAGGGAATCCTAATCAATACATATTCACCATAATCTGGGAATCCTAATTGATACACATTGACAACCTTCCACAGCATTTCCACAGGATTCCCTTTAGAGCAGCCATCAGTATTTAACGTGACCCATCCTTCCATCAGTTTCACCTGTCTTACCATAATCTCCTTTTTAGGTGGCTTTACTGGAAGATTTATATGTTTCCTACAGCTCCATTAACTTCATCTTCATCAAAATGTTTCATGGCTGCCATGTCTTGGCATCTATATGAAAAAGATCTTCGCAGCATATAAAATTTGCCACGTGAGATGGGTGAATTTTGTTCCAAAGATTAACTGCATGCTTGCAGTCCCTCAGAATATGGATCACATTTTCCACTTGATGCTCACGGAAGTTACAATAAGGGGGTTTGCCATTCCATTTACTATGAAATTCATTGGCATGGAGCCTGCCGTGTAGGGCTTACCAGAGGAATAATCTTATCCTTTTGGGACACCAACCTTCCAAATTGTTTTCTATAGAGCCTCTTCTCTATTCCATCCGTCACTACATAGGATTTGTAAGCGCTGCTTGTGGAAAAAGAGCCTTTCGTTCTCCCTCCCCAACATAATCTGTCTTCGCCCACCACACTATTAGGGGGAGGCATAGCTTGTATTTTTTGGACTATCTGAAAAGGTAGAAGTTGTCTCAGCCAATCCCAGTTCCACTCCCCATTCCCACAAAGTCACCTACCTTTCTGCCGGTATCATTTTCATTGAGGGCCCTCAGACTTTTGTAAATTAGAGTCTGTTCGCCTTGTACCCATTTAACTAGCCAGAGCCGAGCTTGTTTACCATCGCCAATGCTCCATCTTTGTTTTTCATAATTGGCTACCGTAGTTACCCATTATCTTCCATAAACCAGAGTCATGCTTCTTCACATTAACTGTAGATCTCCAATCACAGTTCTTTGCATGTGTTTGAATATGTGTAACACAGCATCCAAATTCATAGTGTGTGGATCATGCATAAACAGGCCCACAATATGAACCACATAAGCTATGCCTGGTTGAGTATGGTAGAGACGGAATAGCTTTCCAATTAATCTTTGGTATCTACCAATGTCAGTCTTTTCTCCAATGCCACTGCAGAGCTGATGATTTTTTCAATAGGAGTTTCCAAAGGATTACACCCTAACATACCAGTCTCCTCAAGGAGATCATGATTTATGAACATACTTCTGTTATGAGATAAGATACCTCTGTTTGATTGAGCAACTTTAATTCCAAGAAAGTAACAGAGCTCAGCTTACAGAAGTCCTTGATCTGAATTTCTTTTGCTAGATATGCTTTTAGCTGGGATATCTATTCAGAATTGTTGCCAATCACCACTATACAATCAACATAGACAATGAGAATGATAACTTGATCATGAGACTGTTGAAGAATAATGCGTGAATCGAGTTGAAAACCAGGAATTCTAGAGAGAAAGTGATAGAAAAGTTGTCCGCTTCTGCCCTACGCCTCTATTTATTTATAAAAATTTTAGAAAGAATAAGGAAAATTTACATAAGAATATTACATCAATCAACTTATCAACTCATACTCACTCCTTAATTCTAGATCTTATTAGTTATGACATCAATCTGGTGCTTTTGCATGATGAATTTTGAATGCAATAACTTCAGCTGAGGCTGGGCATTCCCTGTGCCCAGGTGATTGGCTTAACCTATGCTTATGACTATTAAAATTTTGAAGTTTGTAAAGGTGCATTGCTACCACTGTACCTAGAGTTTTCATAAGTTGCTGTATTGAGCTTCAAAACTCTAAATCTTTAATAAGCTTCTGTATTGAACTGTATGATTCTGAATCTGTAGATAATAGCTTGCTAAATGTTGTCAAGGTCCCACAATCTCCACATACATCGATTATTTGGAGCAGATCATGTCTCTTATATTTCTTACACTAATTTAGTGATGGCTTTATGCTTTGAATATACTTCTTACATGCAGGATATGGCGAGAGTGACATATCATTTTGTGAAAGGGAATGATCCAAAGAAGTTGGCTTCTAGTATTGTGAATTTTATGGGCAAGGTCATCCTCACTTTTTTCCTTGTTATGTTGGGCAACTTAAATTCTTTTGAAGCATGCCAAACAAATTGCCCAAACTTTTTCTGCTAAAAATTGGTTCATTGTCCAATGATTATATTATTATACTCTTACAAGTTATTCTTAACTGGGGCATTCCTTCTGCCATGTTGGCATAGTTCTAAGAAGGTTCCACTTATAAGCCTTATACATGTTGTAGTGTTATCCTGGTGAAGATGACTTGGCCATTGCTCGCGCAGTTTTGAGGTAAAAGTTATAAGAACTATCTCACTTTGAGATTCCCTGGCATTCTTATCAATATTTTCCCACTTTTGGACACTCAGGTTGCTTATGATACTTGATAACCTTTTAATTCCATGCAATATAGTATGTAAGTTCTGCATATTGCTTTACAAATGCAGTTTATATATATTCTCAAGATAATTTTTTATTGTGCCTGAATGCATTTTGACTTGGTTTAGACACCTTTTGTAGATTGGAGTATTTTGAGGGAAATCAAGAGAGATTGTCTATTTATAATGGAGTCAACTGTACAGCCTTAGCACAATTATAGTACACCTCATAAATAATACTGAACAAATACATTCTGTATTTTATTGATTTGCAATAGGGAGTATTCATCCCACATGGAAATCTAGTTGTGATAGAACTTAATGACTAAAATACAAATCCTAATAAAACTGAATGACTTAAAAGATAATTAATAACTATTTCTCCTACTAGAATTGAAATTCTATTTGAAAAATATTAAATAATATAAATAACAGCATACTAATAAAGAGTGGCAGATCTTGAGCAAAATGTGTAGGGGGTAAAAAATTTTAATGATCAAGCTGTATCATGTTATTTTTTGTTAGTCTTTAATGACCTTATCAATACAAAAAAATAAGTATATAACATATAAATTGCATATATAAAAATGGAGAGTTGAAAAATTTGCAAAAAGCCAGACATCATAAATGTGGGAATCTGAAAATATAAGATGTATAATAAAATATGAAAGAAGGGAGACTTTGAGAGAGAATTTGGAAAGAATAGACGAAGTTGGAGAGAGAAAATAAAAGAAAAGAATAGGCAAAGTTAGAGAGAGAAAAAAATATTGTTTTTAAATTTATATTTCTTTTTGTTACACTTATTTTACACATTCACTTTTAACTATTGATATATTATAAAAAATTTATATAAAAAATTATTTTTTAAAAAACATAGTTATATAACAAATTTGTTGGGAGGGAAAATTATGTATTTAAAAAATTATTTACATACAAAAAAAAATGATAAAAAATAAATTTTGGGGGACGGTCACCCTTTTATGTCTACACTAAGATCCGCTCCTAATAAACAAATAAATAACTGAATCTCCAACCAATACAACTGACCTATTTAATCCTAAAGTATGCCTAGAATGTTTACATATATTACAAGAATATTTAGATTCAATTCTAACATATATGTTAACACCTACTTTTGCTGTACTTCCTAGCCTCAGAGTCAAGTGTTCTGCTATTGCTATGATTCCCTGTCTTGTTTGAAGACTTCCTATACGGGTTACAGAATGCAACGCTGACGGAGAATATTTTTTAAAAGGAAATACTGATGTAGAACAAAGGGAACTGAGAACATTAGAAAAATTTCTCAAAACTTTTTGTTGTCTATAATTAATCAGAAAGGTCCCTCAGGCTGTGAGAAGAGGGGTATTTATAGCCCTCCTACACAAATTAATCCTACAAAATGAAGTAGCAATCAAATAGGAAACAAACTGGGATACTAATACCCATATCTAAGTAAAAGATTACTTTTAATTTTTACTTTCCATAAAAGAAGAAATTTTATTAGAGAGAAAAGAAATTACAACTTGTTGGAGGTTAAGAATCCTCAAGCAAGAAAGAGGAAAACAACTAGGAACGAAAAAAAAAAAAAAGTCCCAGCAAAGCTTAAAAACATAGTAGGGCTGCCCAATCTCTTTTGCATATCTGTTATTGTGACTACCCTAAAAAATCTATGTACGTACACCAAAGGGGCACCATATGAACAATTCTGTCCCATAACTCATGTAAGGGCATAGTTCTGCCCTTGAAGATGCGGACATTCCTCTCCAACCAAACACACCAAAGAATTCCAAACACCGCACATTGCCACAAAACTTAATTCTCCTTCTTGTTACCAAAACCTTGGAAGTGAATTAAAAGGAACTGCTTCAAAGTACTAGGACATACCCAAGTTTCTCCAAAAATACC